>CAKAOH010001012.1:27408-53655 GCA_916701665.1 Sebastiscus tertius | reverse complement strand
TGTTTGTTCTGAATGCCCCCCCCCCCCCCCCGGATTCCAGCCTGAACATCCTTCCCTCGCCAACTCTGGGCCACAGAGCGGTCTGCTGCTCTCATCAGGATCCCGGAGCTCCTCTTTTTTTTATAATTTATGCTCTTCTCCAGGTTTACTTCTATCAGCAAAACTCAGAACGGTTGTCTTTGAGTTTCCACTATGGAACAATGAATCAAGTCTTGCAACAATTTCCGCTATTTTCCCATTTTATCTGGAAGATATTTTTAACATGCTCAATTCTTGAACATTGTAACCCCGACTGGGAAATATTCACCAAGAATAACAAAGAGAGGGAATTTGTTTAAAAATAAGTTTATTCAAAAAAAACTATATTGTGCAGAACATGTTCCACTGCAGATTCTTCAAGTAGACATTGTGATCACAAATCTGTTACCTGCCATACGTTTCTGACCCAACAATAAAACATCTTAGTTATAAGGAGCATTGTCAAATCTAATGACTTGAGGTTTGATACAGTTTGCTTCAGATTCAGAACCTGAAGCTGACCACAAAATGACTCCTTAATCCTCCAGCTTCTTCTTCTTGTCCTGTGGTGAGGTATTGTTGGTTTGAGAGAAGTGCTCAGACATGGCAGCGAGCGCCCGATAGCGGTGAGAGATGGTATTCTTCACATCTTTGGGCAGTTCAGCATAGCTGCAGATGAGAGGGAAGTAGCTAAAGTCAGTATGGATGTTAATATGCACTACATAAGGTGAAAGGGATCCTCACAATGATGCATTTTGTTGTATTAACTAATATGCAACTGAAAGTTGTGTGGTGACCTCTGGCTCCCTCTTGTGGTATGAACAGGACATTTCAAGCAGTCTTTGCTTACGTTTTGTCATATCCGTCTGGCAGAAAACAGGGATCCCATCCAAAGTCTCGGGGTCCCCTGGGTTCCACAATGCGTCCCTTAAAACACCAAGAGAAAAGAGTGAATGGAAAATAAAACACACATGCAAACAGTGAGGCAGTTTGAGAGAGACTCTGACCTCTGTTTTCCCTCTGAAGAGCTGCACTGGTTCATCTTTCCCAGCAGAGAATGCAAACGTGCAGAGAGCCCACGCTGATTTATCGTCAAACCCAGCTAAGAGTTTGTGCAAGCCTGCGACAAGATTAGAGATGTTGTATTCACTTCTTCCACAGAGCTCTAAATGTCTCTGTTAAAAAATCTCAGCAGTGTCTCGTCTATTACTGCTTACCTTCTGGCTGGAGTTTATCCAGGAACCATTTTCTACAAAAAACAAAGTTTAGTTGTGATTATTACTGTTCATTACCACTAGATAAAATGGCTCAACATATGTGAAAGTTATTATACTAACATGTAAGGACCAGGCAGGCCTCCCAAAGCCTTGAAACACAGACAAGTGTCCTCTACTATGACTGGTCCATCAATCTGAGGATGAGAAACAAACAATACATCAGTTTCAGTCATTCAACATGTACATATAGAATATACGTAGTTGTAATTATAGCATTGTTACTGTACCTGCTTTGCAGCCTCCTTACACTTCTGTATGGAAATCTCATCTGGCTCTCCTTGGTATTCAGGCACTGGATAAAGAAATAGTTATAGGTGAGCAATGATTACAGGAACATATTTAATCTACTGGTGGTCTCTCTTTCTTTTGATACTTACAGTCAATCTTTTTGGACACTAGTTTGTAGGGAAACCGGTCTCCCAGGATCTGAATGACCTGATGGATGGGACCAAAAAGAGAGTAAATCTAGCAATCAATCAAGCTTTAGTTATACAGCACCTTTCAAACAAGTCAAATGCATTCAAAGTGCTGTACAAACGATTGACAAAAATGTAGAATGTTAAAAATGGATTTAGAGACTAATGCACACCAAAATAACCAATATAAAAGTTCATTGAATAAGAAAGCAATAAAAGATGGATATTTAAGAAAATAAAAGATAAATAAAATACAAGGAAATTAAAATAACAATAAAATAAAAAAATAAAAATTATGAAACAACACAAAAAAAGTTCATGCTCACTGTCTGTCTATATTTAGCTAGCACAGTCTGGAACAGCCTAAGTGTACAAGGAAGTAAGTAAGACAGGACAGCACGACCATAACATCTGTCTCAGGTGTAAAATGTGTGAATATTGCTATTCACTGTTTTTGTTGTTGCTCTGCTTTATTTTATTTTTGTTTATTTTATTCATTGTATGTATTTCTTTTTTTCATTTTGCAGCTTTTTTAATTTTTATTTTTTTTTATTTCAAAATGACAGTATACATAGTAACAGCAGAAAACATTAAAAACATTACAGAGCCAAAACATAAACTAAGAGCTGTGCCAAACATAAAAGGACAACAGAAATTAAACAAAACCAACATAAAATATTCATTGTATTTCATAATCATAGTTGTGCTTTGGCAATACGTCAAAAATCACGAATAAAGTCTATTAAATTGAACTGAATTGATTTTAATTGATTTGACTCTTACCTCTTCGAGTTTTTTAGCATTTCCAGTCACGAAGACCACAGATCTCCCAGCAGGCACAGCCATGTTGAATGACACCCGGAGCACTAACAACAGAGGAACGACGATTTCCAGCTCAGCAACAGCCAATCAAATCAGCTCTGAGATCCTTAGCCAATCACATGGAAGAGTGTAGCCCCGCCTTCGCATAAATCCTCCAATCAGCGAGCAGTACTGCCAGAAATTTTGTCCGGCTGGAAAAGTCGGTGTGCCATGTGGACAAGTGTCTGTCAACAGACTCTGTGACTGTAAACTGAAACGTTTTAGACTTCTGTAACCAACAATGACTCTTTTACCTCGCACTGCAGAGGAGTTCAGCTCCGCAGAGTACTGGGAGAAGTTTTTTAAGAAGCGTGGAGAGAAAGCTTTTGAGTGGTATGGAGACTACAACAAACTCTGCGGTGTGCTGCATAAATACATTAAAGTCCAGGATAAGGTAAGATGACTGCAGTGATACACAAAATACCCAGAGTATTATATATATAAGTGCCACTACAATAAATGTCAATGCACCATAAAAAATTGTGTTGACAATTTACCTAATATAGTTATATTCATTCACTTCCTAGAATATAATAGAATAGAAAGCTTCATTGTCATTGTATTAAATACGAGATTCACAGTTACCACTGCTGTTCAGTGCTTTAAAACAAATACTTGACAAGACGAGGCAGATAAAACATATAACAGGTAAAACACACATAGTTATAAAGTAAATAAAATAGGTAAGTAGATGTATGCTTTCTATGCTTTTATTTGTGGGGTGTTTATTTTCACAGTGTGGTATTAGTATTTTACTGAAGAAAAAGATCTGAATACTTCTTCCACCACTGATTTGTATGTGTGTGATGGTTGAAGAAGTATTCAGATGCCAAAAACCACAGTGAAAAAATACTCCATGACAAGAAATAGTCCTGCATTTAAGATCTTACACGAGTAAAAGTACAGTGTATCAGCATGGATATACTAAAGGCATCAAAAGCTAAAGCAGTCATTATGCAAAGAACGGCCCCTTTATTATTTTATTGGATAACTAATACTACTTCATTAATGTGTACGTAGCATTTTACTGCTCTAGATGTTCGAGGTGAAGCCAATTTCATCTACTTCATGAACTGCTGGGTGGTTGAATCTATAGAAATACATCACATTTTAGAAGTACATCGTGTGTTTTGCATATTAAATCTGAATCTGAAATGTAACCAACAACTTTAGCTGTCAAATAAATAATATTTTGCAATTAATTGTAGTGTACTAAAATAATGTAGCATAAATTGAAAAAAACTTAAATGAAGCACAAGTGCCTCAAAACTACTTAAGTAAATGTGGTTACTTACCTTCCACCACTGCAAATGATAATACATTATTAATTAAATAGTGTTTTGTATTTCTGTCCTTCAGGTGTTGGTGGTGGGTTGTGGCAACTCTGAGCTGAGTGAACAGATGTATGATGTTGGCTACAAACATCTAACTAATATAGACATCAGTGAGACAGTGGTGACCCACATGAACCAGAGAAACGCTGAGCGCCGGCCAGGCCTGACTTTCCAGCAGGTGGATGCTACACAAACTCCATATGAGGACGCCAGCTACCAGGCTGCTCTGGACAAAGGTACGCTGGATGCCATGGCATCAGAAGAAGAAGGAACACTGGCCAGGAGCATGCTCACTGAGGTGAGAAACCAATGGGTTGGGGTGTGCACAGACCATATGTTTAGACTCCTCAACATATGTCTTTACATTCTCATCACAGCCGTGTTCTTGTGTCTGCAGGTGGGTCGTGTGCTGAGTGTCGGCGGCCGGTATGTCTGTGTGACGTTGGCTCAGGAGAGTGTGATCAAGTTGGCCGTGGAGCACTTTGTTCAGCTGGGGTGGGCTGTGAGGCTTCACTGCCTTCAGCAGGAAAGTGGGACAGAAGAGGACTCCTTTGCTCTGCCTGTCTTTGTTCTGGTCTGCACCAAGTTCCGCCAGCCTATGCCCATGCCTATTCTGGAGATGTGTCTTGGGGAAGATGGAGCCCCGACTCGTGTCACGCAGGTAGCAGAGTTGTTGACGGCTGTGAGGGAGCATCAGGCTTACTCTGTCTTGAAAAAGAGGCTCCGTACAAGCACAGACGCCAGCTCGAACCTCTCGCTCACCCTCTGCCACACCAAGACTGGCCTCCCCAGATACACCCTCACAGTACAGGACTGTCCCCAAGGTGCCAAGGTGCCAAGATCAAACCAGTTTGCTATTTTTATTGGTGAGTTCTCCTGTTATATCATCATGTCACTACCTCATTATGTAAATTACACTGGTTGCATTTTGTTCTTCTTTGTTTATATCTTCCCCTCTGCTCATCTTGTCAGTGCCTCACGGCAGTGAGACAGCTTGGCTCTACAGCTCCAGTGAGGGGCGAAAGCAGCTGGCAGCCAGTGCTAACTTTCGGCGCCTGGTTGTTGTGGCAATGCACAGGAATCAGGAGTATACAGACATGCAAGCTGTCCAGTCGGAACTCTCACCAATGGTGATGGACCTGGCTCCCCCGGGTATGCCAGCCAACCAGCAGGTAAACGCACTCAGATAATCCTTTTAGAAATGCCCTTTTGTGCAATAAACCATTTTACGTTGCATCAGTTTATTCATTTGAGCTCTCCGTCCCCATTCAGGTGCCGTTTCTGTCAGTTGGAGGCAACCTGGGTTGGCGAGAGGAGGTCAGCAGGGGTGTGAGTGAGCTGAGCGGGGAGTACTGTGTGGAGAATGTCAGAGGAGAAGACGGAGAACTGTATCGGAGACTCATTTTCCTGCATAATGCCACCCTTGTCCAATCAGAGAGCCGCCTTGTCTCTTCAAATACTGGTCAGTTCTTTCTGCTTGTTCACTGTAATTTGTTATGCTCTCTTTCTGTGCCTCAGCATTTTACACAAAATATATAGTTTTATAATATCTTAATCGTTTTTTTTTAACATAGAAGCAGATTGATGAAATTAATGAATATTTATGTCTTACATATTTATGCAGCATCAAGTCACAAGAGGAAAAACAAAAAGAGGGTCAAGCCAACAGCTGCTCCAACAACATCCTCCAGCTCTCTATCAGTGGACAGTGGCTTCCTCTGCTGCGCTCACCATGAAGTGATGGTGGCAGGCCTTGCCTTGCTCGGGGTGGGCACGCCACAGAACAAAGGTCAGTTCACGCCCGTTTTGTATAGTCTTGTTGAAGGTTGTAGAGGAGGGCAGGAGGAAATACTGACTATACAACCACCAGCGTTCCAGCGTCTTGCATAAAATATCACACTTTGATTGAGTTTCCTGTGACTTTTTCATCCGTCTCAGATGTCCCAGTGTCGGTGTTCCTGGTGGGGCTCGGTGGAGGAGGCCTGCCTCAGTTTCTTCGGGACTTTGTGCCCAATGTTACTGTCGAGGTTGCTGAACTAGACCCCGTTGTGATGCAAGTGGCAAAGGAGTGCTTCGGGTTCCGACCAGATGATCGTTTGACCGTCACTATTGGAGACGGCCTCGAACGCATCTGCGCCCTTGAGAAAGAAGGTTAGTGACGGAGGAGTCGAAGAGAGGGCAGTTAAAAGGAGGCTACACCAGTGAATAATATATATATTAGCACTACCAAGAAATGACTGGCTATTTTTTGCTCTGTAGGTGGTCGTTTGTTTGACGCCATCATGTTCGATGTGGACAGTAAAGATACTACTGTGGGTATGAGCTGTCCTCCTGCTGCCTTTATAGAGACCTCGATCCTGCAGAAAGTCTACAGCCTGCTAACCCCCAGAGGTACAGTATTTTATCTATTTATCTCCATCTGCTGGAATCTGTCATGTCTTCTCTTAAAGGGGACATATCATGCTCATTTCCAGGTTCATATTTGTATTGTGGGTTTCTACTAGAACATATTTACATGCTTTAATGTTAAAAAAAAAAACACATTATTTTTCTCATCCTGTCTGTCTGAAACGCTCCGCTTTTGCGCCTGTCTCTTTAAGCCTCCCTCCTGAAAAAGCCTAGTCTTTCCAAAGATAGTTCTCAAGCTGTGGGCGGAATATTTTATCAGCCTGCATGTGACATTGGAAGTTGAGCCAAATCTGAATGACGTTGAATCACGTTTTCTTATCTAGACAGCCCACAAAAAACTGATTGGTTGTCTTATTTCACAGTTTGTGGGTTGGTAGGCACTCCAGATACCCAAATGTATGCACACAAGCACTAAAAAAGTGAGTTTTTCATTATGTATCCCCTTTAAATAATCACAATAAATGTATTGGCATAGCCCTTTTAAAACAGTTTTATAAAGAACCCTCTGGTAAGACAATTAATAGGCACATCATTAAACAAATTGCTGTTCAGAGCTAGATTGAAGGTATAGATGTCGTATGAAACTAGAAAACCTAGAGGATCCATTGGTACCAACCATTTCATACTAGCTTGTCGGGAAGGAGGTTAAATAACACTCCATAGTTAGGCTAAATCTTGGCGAGGAAAAACTGTCATGGCCATTTTCAAAGGGGTCCCTTGACCTCTGACCTCAAGATATGTGCATGAAAATTGGTTCTATGGGTACCCATGAGTCTCCCCTTTACAGACATGCCCACTTTATGGAAAATTACCTGCAGTTTTTTGAATGTAGTATAAATGTGTTATTTTGGCCTATTCTAAAATGATGTGTCTGAATATTTCTGCATACTGGGGTCCCTAAACAGTCTTGAATTACATACATTGTGTGTCACTGTAAAGCTGAGACTCTTGTGGATCCAATGAGCCCAACTGTATTCATATGTGATGATGTTAGTCCTCATAGTAGCCATTTCATTGTAGTGAGACCATTTTTTTTAAGACTTGACCTCACTGTATAAAATGACCTGTGGTGACCTCTAGGATAATCACAGCCTCATGAAACTTTACAGCCACAAACTAGAGATCTAGAGCAGTCAGAGGATGGATGGCTTTCCTAGCTAGATTGACAATAAGGGGGTTTCTGAGCAGTTTACACAACAGAAGTGCTCGCCATCCAATCGCCGAAAAATGCAATTCTTGCAGAAATCTCCAAATGTCAAAAGGTTTTGATTCCAAATCACAGCATGGCTTTTTCTATGGTGTTCCTCAAGGTCTTGGTGTCTAAATGTGGTATTCTGGAGAGATTATTGATCATTTTTATCAATTCTCGAGTGGTAAAAGATTGTTGAATTTAGCACCAAATCTGTGTAACAAATGGTATCAACCCAAAAATTGCTGCAACAACTTATGAGACATAATAGAGCATGGGGATGACCATCATATACTTCTGTCATAATGTTTTAAGCCCTTATACACTATTGCAAATTATTTTAATATATTAATTAATGTTTATTGCTGATTTATGACTAGAACAACTTGACATTTGGGTGTAGCATCTCAAATTAATCTTCAGGTTCCCAGCTTTCAGATGATGTACACCACTTCTATGTGACATCTACTGCTGACCTGCTATCTCCCTCTAAAGACCCCCTGTACCCCTGATAAAAAAACACAAAAACTGGTTTATTGTGGTTCTCAGAGGGTTGTGTTTCATCTTCTCTCCTCTGTCTGTCTCTCCCTGCCATTGCACCAGGTCTATTCATACTGAATCTTGTGTGTCGTGACTCAGTCCTGAGGAAAAGCGTGCTGGAGCGTATGAGCGCCGTGTTTCCCAGCATCATCTCTCGAAAGATCGAAGGGGAGGTCAACGAGGTCCTTCTGTGCTCTCGTGGAGAGAACGAGACATCGGACGCCGCTCGCATCCTTCCATCCCTGAACCAAGCAGCCAAAAGTCTGCAGAGCGCCCTGCTCTCTAACAGTACTGGAACCAACAGCAGCCCTCATATAGACATCGCAAAGTTGTTAAAAGACTTGAAAGTGGAGTAAGGTTTGTTTGCAACCAGAGGGGATTTAATCATTTGTCAAGATGGTTTAAGACACTATGGTGAAGATACTGAAATATGAGAGCAAGTGCTTTGACTTTGCCATACAGTTCAATGTAATGAAAAGTATTATGATGTACAACATAAATATACAGTAATTCAATCACAAGTAAAGAACATTTTATCTTAAAGCAGAGCTATGGTCATTTTCACAATTCATCCATGTTATCTCCTTTCCAGTTGGAGATGCGTAACCATGGTAGCCCGTGCCAACCTCATGTGACCAAACGATGATTTGTGAGAATCGTAAAGTCTGAACTAATTTTAAAAAATATATTACGCCTAGCAAAGTGAAACCTTAATTGAACCGTTATTGTGGTTACAGGGCTGTCCGTCAACAGCTGTTATGAACGTTGTCGTCACTACTGCATTGTGTTGTGGGATTTTTATGCTGCTGTAGTGTCCAGCATTTTCATACTGTAATATTTCACCAGAATAGTATGCAATTCCCATATTATTGGTTTCATACTAAGGTGTCAGACATACTAAATAATCTCACATAATGTTTTAACCAGTGCAACTCCGATGTCTGAGAAGTGAAGCCAATGCTGAAGTGCCTTAAACTTGCACTCTTTCTAACAGCCAGCAGGGGGCGACTCCTCTGGTTACAAAAAGAAGTCTGATTGTATAGAAGTCTATGAGAAAATGAGCCTACTTCTCACTTGATTTATTACCTCAGTAAACATTGTAAACATGAGTTTATGGTCTCAATCACTAGTTTCAAGTCTTCTTCAATACAGCTTGATGTTCATTTGGTAAATTATGGTCCCATTTAGAGTCAAATAGACCATAAAGCAGGGGATGCTTTATGGCGTGGCTACCTTGTGATTGACAGGTCGCTACCATGTTCTTATATACAGTATATGGTTTTAACGTACTAAAATCATGTTGGTATGGAATTTCGGACGCAACCAATGAATTGGGAAAGATGTGAGAGCACACAAGGGAATGTATATGGGTACATTTTCTGTTTAGAATATAGTTCATATTGGTATAAAAGAAGAAAACAACACAACATAATGTAATTATAATGTCAAATGTAGGCCATGAAAATAACATACTGGAATTCTTAAAGGTCCCATATCATAAAAAGTGAGATTTTCATGTTTTTTTTATTATAACGCAGGCATAAGTCCTATATAAACACTGTGAAAGTATCGAAACGCTCTATCCACAGGGAAATACACACAGTCCGTATTCAGAAACTCTGCATTTGAAACAAGCTGTCAGGATTTCTGTCCATTTGTGATGTCATAAATATACAATATTTAGACCATTACACAGTTAAACGTAAACAATCTAAATGTGTCCCAGTTTATTCCTGTTTTCAGTGTACTTGAATAACATCTACTAACAGGAAGTACACATGGACCAAAGTTGTTGCCTTGCAACACAATTCTGTTGCAATTCTGTCAAAATGAGCTAAAACAGAGTGTAAACATGTTCTAGTAGAAACACAAAATACAAGTATGAACCTGAAAATGAGTATAATATGGGACCTTAAACTTAGGTGGTGTTCCTCTTTAATATGGTGCTTCTGCAAAAAAAAAAGGAAATCCCACTTCCATTATTATTATTATTATTATTGCAATATGTCACCATTAAAAGTAGCCTTTAGTTTCTCTATTACTTGCTTCTAGTTTCCAGTGTACTACTAGTAGTGCTCACTCCCTCATTGCCAAAGAATGCAGCAGTGTTATTTACAGTAGATGAATCTGGTTCCAGTTGCAGAGTTGGAGCCAGTACGCACACACACTCTGGATGTTTGGGATTCTAAATAGCTGTCGGCCTAGAGGAGTGAATACTTGCTCGGTGTCTGATAAATCGGGATACTTTAATTTGGCTGTGAAGTTTGTTGCCCCTCTTCTATGGAAAGCCGTTTGAGCATGTATTCCATATTCTTGATATCAGACGTCAGTGTCCTCAAATAGGTCGGTATTTGTCAGCACTAGTTGGACATTTGATCGCACTAGTTGGACATTTTGTCTTACTAGTTGAACAAAAGCTCTTACTAGTAACTGTTTTTCAGCAACTAGTGGCACTTTTATCCAACTAGTTCCAACAGAAGCTTACTAGTGAGACTGTGCACTACACTAGTAGGACTAGTAGTAAAGCTTTTGCAGTTTACTAGTTAACTAGTGAGGTGAATATGTCCTTTACTAGTTCACATGTCAAAGCTCTTGCAGCTTACTAGTTAACCAGTCAACGTTACTAGTTGGGTCCAGAGGTCCACTAGTGTGTCAAACAGCTGGCTAGTTGGGACTTTGGTCCTACTAGTGTGGTGCACAGTCTCACTAGTAAGGCTTCTGTTGGAACTAGTTGGATAAAAGTGCCACTAGTTGCTGAAAAACAGTGACTAGTAAGAGTTTTTGTTCAACTAGTGAGACAAAATGGCCAACTAGTGCAATCAAATATCCAACTAGTGCTGACAAAGACCGAACTAGTTCAGATCTGTTCAGTTCAGACAACTTTATTTATCCCCAAGGGGGCAATTCATTTGTAGCATTCCCAGTCTATACATCCATACATACAACAGACAACAAATAATTAGTTAAGTCAAAGGAAACATATGAAAGACATGGGGCAGTTGGGGGGACAAGTTACAATAAGAACCATATAAATAGGATTATAGCAATAAAAGCCAAAAAATAAGAAATGATATATGAGAACAATATATCTTAAAGTTCCTTTAAGAACAGTCATTTAAAATGGGTATGGTCTGTGTTCAGCAGCTTAACAGCAGAAGGGATAAAGGACTTGGAGTAACGATTTGTTCTCCTTAAGGGCACATTATAACGTCGGCATGAAGGGAGAATTCAGCCGAAAGAATGTGATCTGGTTGTCTTTTGCTTTCTCAGCCGCCTGTTTCTCCCAAATTGTGCCCAAGTCCTTCTGCTGAACTCCAATAATCTTGGAGCACACTTTGACTATACTATTTAGACTGTTCTTGTCCCTCACAGACAGCCTGTTAAACCAGCAGGTAACAGAAAAGGTTAAAAGGCTTTCAATAAAAGAATGGTAAAAGTTACATAGGATCGTATCACAGACGATAAAAGAATTTAGCTTCCGCATTAAATTAATCCTTTGTTGACCCCTTTTGACAATCATTTCGGTGTTAACATCAAATTTGAGCTTTGAGTCAAACATAGTGCCAAGATATTTGTATGAGTCAACAATGTCAATGTTGTTGTTATGAATGATGCTTGCTTTTGGTATGTCATTATTCTGCCTGAAATCAGTGATTTCCTCCTTGGTCTAGGGGAGGACACTGAGGTCTGATATGAAGGATATGGAATAAATGCTCCAAGGGTTTTCCATAATACTCTTCTGCATAATAATAAAGGGGATTGCCTAGTTCAACATGTTGATTGCTGCGCATGCGCGGTAGACTTGATTCCGTTAGCTGTCAGTAGTAGACTGTTTTCCTCCCAACAACCGCGGAGCAAACTCAGCTTTTAGCGTCTTAAATGTAGCCACAGTTTAAGGGAAACGACACCACGCGAACCTTTTGAGTGTTTAAACAGCTAAAATGTGTTTAGCGGACTATTTTCGGAGGCTTGTGAGTACAAACTTGGACACTAACGGTAACTAACGGGCACTAACAGTAACTAACAGTAACTAACGGTTAACGTTCTAACGGTGCTAACGGTCACGGAGCTTTTTTTAAATAAGTTGTCACCGTCCTTCAAGAAGAGTTATATTTAGTCGTTAAACATGTCGGTAATGAAAAGAGCAAGTTAATTGTCAACTATGGGAGCTAGTTTAACGACGGGTGTAGTGTAGAAACCGGAGTAAAACCAGGCTTTTTAAAGGAGGAGCTGGGGCTGGGCAGGGAGCCCAGCAGCGGCTCTGTTGCGATGGGCAACCGCGGGATGGAGGACCTGATCCCGCTGGTCAACCGCCTCCAGGACGCCCTGAGCACCGTGGGGCAGAGCTGCAGCCTCCACCTGCCTCAGATCGCCGTGGTGGGCGGCCAGAGCGCAGGAAAGAGCTCCGTCCTGGAGAACTTTGTGGGCAGGTAAGGATATGACTCAACAACACACACACACACACACACATATACTCTGAACTCTGGATGAACTGCACATCACGGTACATTATCAACAACCACCTCAGGGGAACACCACCACCACCTAGGTTAGGAATGACAGTATGTTATTTCCATGGTTTAGGAAAGTTCAATCAATATGTGTGAGCATGAGCTACTCTACCTCAAAGCCTGAAACACAAGAGGTAAGTCTCAAACTTGGAAAGTCTGGAGCTGTTCCATAGACAATGAATGGGAGACTGATTTTTATGGACTCTCAGTGCAAATTAATAAATGCACATTGGTATAAACAATGCCAGAATTAGCCAGAAGATTATTTTCCATCTTTTGTCCCTGGCCAAGGTGTTACAAAACTCTTCCTAAATTACTTAAGAACAAAAAAATTAAATGTTGAAAAAGGACACACAGTTGTTAAAAAGAGAAAGGACAGTGCAAATTAAGAATACACATGGTATAAATTAGCTAAAAGGCTATTTTTCAATAGTTCAATCAATATTTGTGAACATTAGCTACTCTACCTCAAAGCCTGAAACACAAGAGGTAAGTCTCCAACTTGTAAAGTCTGGAGCTGTTCCATAGACAATGAATGGGAGACTGATTTTTATGGACTCTCAGTGCAAATTAATACACATACACATTGGTGTAAACAATGCCAGAATTAGCCAGAAGATTATTTTTCATCTGTTGTCCCTGGCCTGCAGTTTAAATGTTGAAAAAGGACACACAGGACACACAGCAGTAGTGACATTTATCCATATAAAACGACATTGCAGACCATAGATACAAAAGGATAAATTAAAAAACATAGACAATGAATGGGAGACTGATTTTGTGGATTCTCAGAAGGGACAGTGTAAATTAATACACATGCACATTGGTATAAACAATGCCAGAATTAGCCAGAAGATTAGTTTTCATCTGTTGTCCAAGGCCAAGGTGTTACAAAAGTCTTCCTAAAATACATCAGAACAAAAACATTAAACAGGGCATGCAGTTTAAATGTTGAAAAGGACACACTGAACTCTGGATGAACTGAACATCAAGGTACATTATCAACAAACACCTCAGGGGAACACCACCACCGCAAGCTGGGTTAAGAATTCCAGTATGTTATTTCCATGGTCTTGGAGAGTTCAATCAATATTTGTGAACATGAGCTACTCTACCTCTCAAAGCCTGAAACACAAGAGGTAAGTTTAAAACTGGTAAAGTCTGGAGCTGCTCCATAGATAATGAATGGGAGACTGATTTTGTGGACTCTCAGAAGGGACAGTGCAAATTAATAAATGCACATATTAGTTTTCATCTGTTGTCCAAGGCCAAGGTGTTACAAAAGTCTTACTAAAATACGTCAGAACAAAAACATTAAACAGGGCATGCAGTTTAAATGTTGAAAAAGGACACACAGTTGTTAAAAGCAGTAGTCATATTTATCCATATAAAACAACATTGCAGACCATAGATATAAAAGGATAAATTAAAAATCATAGACAGTGAATCGGAGACTGATTTTGTTGACTCACAGTTTAGTTTATTTGAGAAGGGACGGTGCAAATTAATAAATACATATGGTATAAAAATTGTGCTATTTGCTTGTAATACTAAAAGCCATGGCAACTGTGGTTACGGGGTTGGGACATGCTTAATACACAATGATCTGTAACCAATTACGTTACACTGCTGAAATCATTGTGTTCATATATCCCCGTCTCCACCCAGTTTGCTTGGGTTGTTGCGATTCTAGTGTGAAGTGGTGAATGCCGGCGGTGGCGGTGTCTGTACGACAGTAACCAGTGCAGCACCTTATCTCACTGTGTAGGTGTTGATGAAGGGGAAGAGGTTAACATGGCTCCTGAAAAAGTAATGGAACCTACAAGTACTTCAGTTGACCAAAACTGAGCTCAACAGTGCTTTGTTGAATTAACATCTTATTCTGACCTTTAACAGATTTAAAAGGCCTTAAAATAGTGCAGACTACTTATGAATGCCAGTATTGTTTGGGTAAAGTTTAAAGGTGGAGTCTGCGATTCTAATCCAATACAATTTTTTTGTCAAATTCAGCGAATATCTCCTCACTGCTGTCCGTTCTGTGTATGCGTTGAAAAAAGCTCCGATGTTCATACAAAACCCTGACTTTGTAAATGGGAAACAAACAACCCTATTCCAGCCAGGACAGGGTAAAGGTCATGAATGTCTAAAGAGAAAAGCTGTGGGAGCGAAAGGGATGGTAAATCTGGCACATGCTTGCTAACGCTCTGAAGAAGCACTGATGGGAGGGGTGTATTTATTATGGTGTTGAGTTCAAATATCAACAAACTTGCTCCAGAATCGAAGACTCCACCTTTTTAAAATCAAGTGAGACAATTCAGTTTGTGAGTAGCAGACTAAGTATTTCCATCCTGTCATCGTCAGAAAAGAATGGCAGTGAGTAATAGTGAGTTGTTTCCGAGGGTCAAGACAGTGGAGATCTGTTAACTAAAGGAGATGTACATGTATTGTCCACAGCAGCATAATGTGAGAAACTATAGAAGGCTATTAATACTCGCTTTCCTGAGTGTATAATGATATTTTAACACACGCCTCAGTTCTTTGTTTCTCAGCTATGATTATGTTATGACACCCCTTTTGTTGGGGCCTTGCCAGATGTTTCATCCGGGACAGGATGCAGTAAAACAAAACTTCCTGAATCAGACTTTAATAGGAAAGAGGAGGATATATTTCCTGTAAATTCTGTTTCTTTATTGTCAACCCTACATTTAGCTTTTAGTCTTTATATATGTATCTGGTAGAGCTGATATATGGAAAAGGTTTTCTTTGCCTTCCTGATCAAGTTGCTAATGTTTTGGATAGTATAAGACAACTAATCTACAGCTGACTGTTACTGCTCACAATAGGCATAATTAGTCAGTTGCACATACTTTTAGCGTAATGGTCTTATCTGTGTGCATGCATAATATGTAAAGTAATTTAAATGGTGCGTGTCAAGCTTATGTTTCAGACAAAATTCAAGTTTACGTTGACATCAAATGCAGTGGCAGTGGCAGTGTGTGTCTTTCTCCAATCCAGTCTTTCTTCCCCAACAGAGACTTCCTTCCCCGGGGTTCAGGAATTGTCACTCGTAGACCTTTAATCCTCCAGCTGCTTAGCGCTAACGCAGGTAAGTTAAGACACACATCATGCAGGCTGTGTAGTGTCAGTCTTCATCTGCCACCAGATGGCAGTATGATATTCTACAATGGCTGAGCCCGACTGGTGGGACAAAGCTGGAATTGGCATCCACTATATTGGTAACATATTGGTCAGAACTGTTATGTTAGATTGTGTATTCTGCAGCAGAGAAGCAACGTGGCAGAGTATCACAGTTTTTCTTATTCGCTTTGGCTCAATTCTTGTGTTTTGCCATGTGTGCAAAAGCGTCACTGTAATTGTCTACAATTTGCACAATAACCACTTGCACATGTCTTATTGATCAAAACTTATGAGTTGATTCTCAGTGAAACTGTCAAACTCTTCACAACTTCTAAACATTCTTTCATCGTTTGAGCCGTCACATGCTAAATGATCCATTCAATTATGTTGAAATGGGAATCTAAACAGCTCAGTGAGATACACAAAACCCTCAAGCTAGACAAAACTCACATTCTGGTATAGCACAGTAAGCAGTCAGTGTCAACAAAAAGTAGAACAAAACAGAGATTTGTATATTACAAACATTTCCTTGGTGATTTTGTTGGCATTGGCTGGTTTACTGACACAATAACTGGGTTTTGAAGCATGAATGAAGTGTTTTGGGTGAGTTACTACCTTTTGCAAACATGATATAGAGTTGTGATGTCCCATCAAACAGTTGTGACTATTGTACTTACAGTTTAGAGTCTGCTTTGAAAAATGAGCCAAAGCAATTGAGAAAAACTGTAAAAACAAATAAAATTGACTTATGATTCTGTCATTGTTTAAATGATGGTATTTAGGTCGGTAAACTAGATTTTAAAAAATATCCAATCGTAAAACGAGCCCAGTGATGCCATCTATTTTCCAATGAAAGTAGCTAGCAGCACTAGCTCCAAAAGTCGCTAAATCTAGCAAGAAAGTCGCTAAGTCATCAACACTGACACCACGTCGCTTCAGGCCTCCCTCCAAAGTCACTCCCTCACAATTATCTTAATGAACGTAAACAACAAACATGGCTTTCCTTTGGCCGTCCAGTGATTTCATATTCCAGTCCTGCAACAGCCACACAAATACCATATTTTTTTGTCCGAGCATTTGATTTATATATTGTTGTCAGCATGTAAAGAGAATTTCAACAAATATATCAGAAAATGTTTTTGAAAGAAGATTACCAACCATAGCTTTAACTGATTATTTTTCCCCTGCTCATTGTGTGTCTTTCCAGAGTATGGTGAATTTTTTCATTGTAAGGGAAAGAAGTTCACAGACTTTGATGAGATCTGCAGAGAGATCGAGGCAGAGACACACAGAGTCACAGGATGCAATAAAGGCATCTCTCCCGTCCCCATAAACCTACGGATTTATTCACCACACGGTAACACAATGTGGTCTTGTGTGTGTGTTCAACATGACATATCCGTTCAAGTTTATGTATGACCTGTGTGTTTATTTGTACTCTTCTACATGTGCATGTGTGTGTTTACAGTGCTGAACCTGACTCTTGTGGACCTGCCCGGCATCACCAAGGTGCCCTTAGGCGACCAGCCGCCGGACATCGAGTACCAGATACGAGACATGATCATGCAGTTCATCTGTAAGGAAAACTGTCTCATCCTGGCTGTCACGCCAGCCAACACTGACCTGGCCAACTCTGATGCACTCAAACTGGCCAAAGATGTTGATCCACAGGGTGAGCCACAAGTGTGGTGGGCAAAGGTTGAAGGGGTTCTCATATATCATTCAGACTTCCATAGCTTATTAAATCACATTTGGAGGCTATTCAATTTCGTATTTTCTCCATCTTCTTTTCAGGTCAGCGCACAATTGGTGTGATCACTAAGCTGGACCTGATGGATGAAGGAACAGATGCCCGGAACATACTAGAGAACAGGTTGCTCCCCCTACGCAGAGGTGTGCTGCCTGTGTTTGTGAGCATGTTTGTGTGTTGAGTAGAGCTGCAACGATTAATCGATTAGTTGTCAACTATAATCTTAATCTGCAACTATTTTGATAATCGATTAATCAGTTTTGAAGAAAAAAAAGTAAAAACTCTGATTCCAGTTTTCAGTTATTTATAGCTATCCGCCGTCCGTCTCCTCTTTCTTATCATGTTCACTTCCCGTGGAAACAAAACAATGTTGCTCCACGTCAAGAGAGGAAAGTAGTAGTTCTAAAATAAATTGTCCCCTGAAAAACATTGTCAGACTCAGGCACAAGGTGTATCACTTAATTATCACCATAGAGCTGCAACTATTATCAATTAATCGATTAGTTGTCAACTATTAAATTATTCGCCAACTATTTTGATAATCGATTAATTGGTTTGAGTGATTTTTTAAGAAAAGAAAAGTCAAAATTCTCTGATTTCAGTTTCTTAAATGTGAATATTTTCTGGTTTCTTTACTCCTCTATGACAGTAAACTGAATATCTTTCAGTTGTGGACAAAACAAGACATTTGAGGACGTCGTCTTGGGCATGGGAAACACTGATCGACAGTTTTCACCATTTTCTGATATTTTCTAGACCAAACAACTAATGGATTAATCAAGAAAATAATCGACAGATTAATCGACGATGAAATTGATTGTTAGTTGCAGCCCTAGGGTTGAGCCACCTAGCTGTAATGTAGTCACACACTGAACCCAATGGAGGCACTTTTGAGAGGACTGCCATAATGATTGTGTCTGTTATCAGCAGCAGGAGGTTCAGCCTCGGTCCAGCTCTCATTACCTCTATTTTTATGTCTTTTTCTCTGTCTGACTCTTTCTTTCTGCCTCCTGTGTTCACTATCTCTCTGTTTATCCATGTGCTGTATCTATTTAGTATGTGCCATTTGTTGAAATATGGCCATGCACTTTGTGTGAAATCACAGTAGTAACATTGAATGTGTAAGTGTGTGTGTGTGTGTGTGTGTGTGTTTGAACATTTTATCTTGTGTGTATGTATTAGGAATGTTCCTAACGACTAGTTTCCCTGACTTTTAAATGGAAGTTTAAACTTAGACTAGTCTAAAAGTAAGAAAACACTCAGAAAACAGTCCAAATAATTCACAATTTGATCTATAAGGTTAAACATTGTGTAAAAGAGCCATTTGAAATCGTTGATTATATTTTTCAATAACCAAATCGGATTTCGTGTGCTGCTGAAATCAATCTGTCCCCAGTGTCCGCTCCAGTTGCCCCTCACGAACCCGGCGTGTGATGTAATATTTGATGAAATGCCAGCAGGGACTGTGGTCTAAGAGGACTCATGGTTTGGCATCGCTTACAGGCTACCATTAGTATCTTAGCGTGCAAGTTTTATTACCTTCCATCTTCTCTTCCCCTCTCTCTCTCAATGACACACACATAGCAAGCACGCGGCAGGATGGAAGTGAGTCAGGAGCGCCTGATGAGTTCAAATCAGAGCAGAAAGCCGCCACTGCTGTAGCTCTCCACAGCGACAGCTGAGACAGCATATGTCAATATGTAATTTAAATGTGTTAATAAATTAATAAAATAATAAGGTTAACCGACTAGTATTTCTGTTGACGACTAGCGAGGGTAGCAACGTTTAGTCAACTTATCGCGCACATCCCCAGTATGTATACAAGAGAGAGACTGACAGAGATGATATTATTGGTCAGTAAAAGTATGTGTGTGAGTGAGAGAGAGAGAGAGAGAGAGAGAGAGAGAGAGACAGGGAGTTCCTGTGGGAGTGTACAGACTTGAGTAACCACCAGGTGCTGGCTCCTTCATGCTTCTCCTCCAGTGCTAATGCATTAGCCATGGGAGCCCACTGAAATAACTGCGCTGGTAGCAGCATAGAGCCGAAGCATTAGCTATGGAGCCTGATGCCGTTACATCTATTACTGTACTAAATAGGGGATTTGGCTCGCTTTGTACCACATGCTCTGCTGTTGAACAAACATATTCGTTTCCTGCCTGTGTGTTACAGTCTTAATGGAACGAATGACAATCTGGGAAGTGTTCCCAAGGACACGTCAGAAAGTGCAAGTTGAATCTGAATCTGAACATCAGAGTCCTTATTTGTTCCTTCCTCTCGTTGCTCATTGTCTTCCTTACAATGATCACATGCTCTTCATTTCCCTTCTCATCTCCTCCTCCGCAGGTTACATAGGGGTGGTGAACCGCAGTCAGAAGGACATTGATGGGAAAAAGGATATTAAGGCAGCCCTGCTTGCAGAGAAAAAGTTCTTCATGTCCCATCCGGCCTACAAACACATGGCTGAAAGCATGGGCACCCCGTATTTACAAAGAATACTTAACCAGGTTAAAGATGCACACATACACACACATAGAGAAGTACATATATTGTGTGTATGTATTGGTACTCATTATGTTTGTTTGCAGCAACTGACAAACCACATCCGGGACACTCTGCCAGCCTTCCGTAGTCATCTGCAGAGCCAGCTTCTGAGCTTGAACAAGGAGGCTGAAGAGTGCAGGCAGTACAGTCCTGATGACCCTGCACGCAGGACCAAGACACTGTTACAGTCAGTCAATCATTCTGGAAGTGAGCGTGTGTGTGTACCCATTTGTTGTCTTTAAAATTATTTATATGGCAGTGTTTCTGACGTCCAGGTTAGCTCAGCGATTGTCTGTTGACTTTGAGAAGCTGATCGAGGGCTCGGGCGATAAAGTAGACACCGTTAATCTGTCGGGAGGTGCCAGGATCAACCGGATCTTCCATGAGCGCTTCCCATACGAACTGGACAAGGTGAGTGTGTGATTCTGAATATTTGCGTTTGTCTTTGTGCATATACAGTATATAGTGCTTGTCATACAGTAGCTGTGTACTGTGTTTGTCTTCAGCTTGAGTCAGATGAGATGAAGCTGCGGCGGGAGATCAACTATGCCATCAGAAACATCCATGGTGTCAGGTATAGTATAAGCCCATTTCCGCCGCAGGAACTTTCGGGGTGGAGTTTGCAGGGATGACTGTCGCTAATTGGTCAAACACACACAGCGCTGCTGCTTCCACTTGCGTACTGCTTCATTCATAAAACAAGGAAGTACTCTAGTATCGATTTAGGACCATTTTTAGGATGAGGTGGGGCATTTGTCTTTGTTTGATAATATTGAAAGCTATGCTGTCGGCTTTCCAACTCATTTTAAAAAAGACAGAGAAAAAGAGAGAGATCACGTGAGCGAGCGTTAGAAGAGAAACAGACTAGGAATGAGAGAAAATAGTTATCTTCTGATTGTTTCGCAGCGGTTACATTATAAAGCACAAATGAATAATCATCAAACACTAAACAGATGATTTACTGTGGAGACAGACGCCCCTAGTTTAACTTTCCTCTTCCTGCATTTCATTCATTACATGCAACGTGCACCAGTAAAAATGCAGCAGTTAATGTTGTCACTGTGAAACAGAACGTTTTGCCTCACTGTGACACGTCTTGCCCTCGTCCCATGTCATTTTGCTTTGTCATCGGACTAATTTGCCTAATCTTTGCAGGTCTTTAGACCGCAGTGGAAACACAGACAACAATTAGTTCCTTGAAAGTAGTCCTTGTACTAAAATTACCAGGAACTTCTTGGTGGAAACCAGGTTCTACTGTCATGAGCAAATGCAAAGTGTCAAATTCTTTCACATCATTTTTTCACAATTTTCTGTTATACTATTTTGTTGGCTGCAGCTTTTATATTGTTTTTCTTCCTTTACTCCATCTGCCGTTTCCCTATAGGACAGGTCTGTTCACTCCTGACATGGCCTTTGAAGCCATAGTGAAGAAACAGATCTTAATGCTAAAGGGGCCGTGTAGTCAGTTTGTCGACATGGTCAGTCAAGAACTAATCACCACTGTGTACCAGTGTATCAACAAGGTATAAATGTGTGTCTGTGTGTGTGTCATGTACATTTTGGGATGTTAAAACTATCTATTCTATCTAACTTCTAGTCTGTTTTCCCTCCATAGCTCAGCTCCTTTCCCCAACTACAAGAGGAGACGGAGAGAATCGTAACCACTGAAATACGAGAGCAAGAGAATAAATGCAGGGATCAGGTCATTCACACACAGCTGGACATTCAGCATTCACAAATTAGTTTCACATAACTCTACTGGATTATTAACTTGTGTGTGTTTGTCTGCTCTGTTCAGGTCTTGTTGCTCATTGACATGCAGCTTGCCTACATAAATACCAAACATGAAGATTTCATTGGCTTCAATAAGTGAGCAATCTCATCGGTTTTAAACTATAAAATGAACTATAAATTGTAACTCGCTAACAGAGTAAATAAAATGAGCTCTTCCTCTCTCTCTCTCTCTCTCTCTCTCTCTCTCTCTCTCTCTCTCTCTCTCTCTCTCTCAGCGCCCAGCAGGCGAACAACCAAAGCAATAAGAAGACTGTTCCAATGATGGCAGGAAACCATGTAAGAATTTCATTAGCACTGCATTCATTCATCTACTCACACACTCATGATCCCAAGAGGATGCATCAGAATTACTGATCCACAGTAATGTCACCACAAGGTTTAACTGCCAACTAAATACCCAACGATATCCCAAAATCTCATACCATAATCACCCTTATGGAGAAAGGAACCTGCCAAAATCAAAATTAAATAAATAAATGACTTGATAAATAAGTTAATATCCCATTAAATGTACCAAAAATAATATAAAAAATAAATGTAGGCTTAAATTAATTGATAAAATGTGACATAAATTGATATTTCTGTTTTAATTTGCTTCTTCATTTATTTACCTTTGTATTAATTCCCCTATATATCTACTCTTCTATTTAATGTTCCCTTTTACTTATTCATTTATTTTTATTAACTTGTAAATGTATTTATTCATTTTTGCATTATTCTTTTATTTATTTTAAATGTATTATTTATTAATTGTTATTAAATTGTATGTATTTAGAGGTGTGTGCATAGATCGGCTATATGCTAGCTAGCTAATGAAAAATCAACCAATCATCAATTTAAAATCTAATAAAAATAAATAAAAGGGAAAATTAAATAGACAAGTAGATAAATAGGGGAAATAATACAGAGGTAAACAAATAAATACAAATTAAAAAAATTAAAACAGAAATATCAATTTATGTCACATTTTCTCAATTAATTAATGCCTACATTTATTTTTAATATTATTTTTGGTACATTTAAAGCCATATTTATTTATTTATCGAGTCATTTATTTTTTATTTATTTATTTTGGCAGGTTCCGTCCATCGGGCAACAAAAAAGGTAGTGCGGTGCACCTCGAGGCCTTAGGCCAAAAAATAAGGCTGGCTATACACTTTTAGTCTTTTTTGTCTTATTCAGAATCATCTTTGTCAATTTTAAGCAAAACAAACAGAAATGTATATTTGTGCATGAGAGTGTGCTCCTCTGTTATGATAATTGCAGGTCTAAAGAGTCAGAATGATAATTTACTGCCAATGGTTCTCTGCAGCATAACATTTGAGTGTGCATGGTTATGAACAAAATTTTTCCATCCATCTTTCTTTTTTTTCTTTTTTATACATATTTTCAGTAATGTCATCGTCCCATGTGTTGTACATTAATCAGCAATAATCAGAATTCATAGCTGCAGATGAATTAGATATGTTGTGATTTTATTGGAGGGGATTTAGGGTCCAATCGTGCAACCAGAGTTGATATTGGCTTCTCATAGGAATGCAGTCAAGAAGAAATGAGACGTTTTTTTTCTCTCAAACTGTTATGATTAATAGTAACATAATACTTATGTGACACATTTGAAAGCAGGAATAATTAAAAACACGGCTCCAGTGTGATGTGTGATGATGTGATATGTTGAACAGCAGTACATTTTAACCACAGCTTAAGAAATTAAAAAAAGTTGTCAGTTATTTACACAATCGCTCATGTTGCTTTCATAGTGGTTAACTATTAAATGATGAATATCAGTTTCATCCCCCCCAAAAAACTTAATATTCCCCTAATATAAGGAAAACATTAACTCTTAATTTTGCTCCCTCGTCTCCTGTTTTTCTCCAGGGTGTGGCCCCTCCTTCAAGACTAATAGTAGGAGACCACTCTCTTTAAAGCTACTCACTGTCTGCTGCCTCTACTGGAAATATTTATGTGCAGGATTCAAGCTTAAGGGTTGTGGGTCAGCATGCTGACTGATAGCAGCAAACATGCACACTGGCAAATGTCCTGTAGCTTTGTTAATCGTGTATTTCAACATCTACAACTGATGCACTGCTAACTCTTTTCCTCTTACAGTTACAGTTAGCAGTATTCTTTCTCTGTCTCAACCTAATCATCTTTACCTTCAGCAGTCCCACTGCTTCATAAATATGTGCAGATGTTAATGTTCCCCTATAGTCTGCCGGATGTCTGTCACTTCTTGGTATCTTTATGTCAGCTCATACTTCCTGTTACCTTGTTACCTTAATTCCACATCTTTCTTCCAGTCTCTCACGTCCTGTTTTTATCTCCAAATGTTTTGGGTTACTTTTGTTTCTATGCTTGCTTTGTATGTTTATGTGTGCATCTAGTCTTCTCTTAGACCACTTATGTCCACTGGTGGTCGGTGATTGGTCCATGGCTGCATAATTTATGTCATATATCTCACAAATGTTTTCCCTACAGTGTCAATTGTTTCTGACGTTTACTCTTATTTTCCATAAAACTGTCCTCTGAATGCTATTGATGATGTCAGTCCTGCCATCTGAGCTCCTTACCCTCCTTGGCTGTTGTGCAGGTCATACGCAAGGGCTGGCTGACCATCAGCAACATCGGCATCATGAAAGGTGGAGCCAAGGAGTACTGGTTTATCCTCAGTGCAGAGAGCCTGTCCTGGTACAAGGATGATGAGGTGAGGCATTCACACTCCCACACTTACAAATAGATCACACCAAGACTTTTCAAGTCCTTAATAAATGAAGTCAGAACACAGCAGCACACTGTTTATTAACACAACTTTATTAACACATATCTCAGCTTGACACAGCATGTTAATTGGGAGGTCGAGAGATAATAAAGTTGAAGCAGAAATCCCTCATCTGTTGATATTGTTGTCACCGTTTCCGTAAAACCCCCGCAGTTTTATTGAGGTAAATGTAGGTAGCTAGTGTCCCCTCTGTTCTGATGTCAGTGGGGCTGCCATCTGTCTGCCTGTCTGTGCCTGCTGTACAGGAGCAGAAGGTCTGCACAGCAAGTGTAGACAGGCAGACACACCACAACAGTCTCATCCTGTCACAGTCGATGTCATGGGAAGCGCAGGGAAGGGCCGAGTGCAGGAAGTGAGATCAGAAGAGGGGAAACACATCTCGCAGCGTTTGTACATGGATATAAACAAGTACCTGTAAACACTCACATCTGGATGAAAACACTGTAGATGATGTTGTTAGGGATGAAATTGAGCTGTGTATTGTTTGACAGACATAATTGAGGGGTTGGTAGTATGCTCTTACAAATAAGTTCTTGGTAACCGCCGTGTTGTGGATAAAACTAAACAGATGGGCCCTGTCTTTATGGACATATGACACCATTGAAAGCATAACTAAAAGAGCATCTTTAACTCTGTTTCTCTGTCCAGCTAACAGTTTTCTTTGCTTTTCTCTGCTGCCACCTGGACCAGTAAGTGAGCCCCTCCATTCCCCCTATTCATTCCTCCGACTACCCCTCCTCTCTTCCCCATTCGTCCCGCTCTCCGCTCTCCGCTCACTCTTCCCCTCCTCACTCCCCCCTTTTCTTCCTCTTCTGGGAGTTCAGGCATTTGGAGCGGCTCACTCTGACACAGCTGGAGCTGCCCCAAGCCAAACTAAGACCCACACATGCACACACACACACACACACACACACACACACACACACACACACACAGTGGACAGACTTGTATATACAGTATACAGCACACATGCAGAGTCTGATGTAAACAAACTGGCATGCAAATAGTGGAGAAAAATATACACTCAGACAGACACACAGTCACTTTTCAGATAAACACTGGATCTCTTGAACACAGCCCCAGGCATGCGTATTGTACACACACACGCACAGTGTTAAAGGTTTCCTCTCGCTGTCATCTCCTGATGATCAAATCAACTCACACATACACACAGACTTAGCACATCTGCAACAAATAACATAAAGACAGGCAAGCACATATCTGTTGACCACATCAGAGCAACAAACATCTGCGGATCACGATGAGACATGCGTGTTTCACTGCAAGGATTGAAGCTAATATCAAAGTCTAAACCTTTAATTCATTGTGGTTCAGTTAGATTAGTCAGTGTCCAATTCCCGCACCGCCTCGCTACATTTGGAGGTTTATCGGCTGTGTTTGGAAGGCCTGAGTGCAAAATCAGTCACCCGTATTATCACAGAAGATCAGATCTACTGCCTTTCCACATGCATCCGTGTGTGTGTGTGTGTGTGTGTGTGTCTCTGTGTGTGTCTCTGTGTGTGTGTGTGTGTGTGCGCACACCAGCTAAACTTCTGCTTCTTCTCTCTTGCAGTTCCCGCTCTCACTCTCCCCGCCCACACTACCTTCCACAGACATTTATTTTTCTTCGACTACTGGGGGGGGGGGGGGGGGGGGGGGGGGGGGGGGGGGGGGGGGGGGGGGGGGGGGG
>CAKAOH010001012.1:5920-25920 GCA_916701665.1 Sebastiscus tertius | reverse complement strand
GTGTCGGCATTGGGTCGCAAAGGCGAGGCGATGGGGTCACATCAGACATCCTCTCCTATTGGTGTCCCTCCTCCGGAGATGTGAGCGTATCTTGAGTCGGGCGTCCGCAGGGCTGTGTCCCGGCGTAGTATCCAGTCTTGACGTGGCACATTCACTCATTCAGCTAGGGATCTGCCTGTTCACTCGGGGAAGGCATAAGGAAATGCTGGGAGTGAGAGAACGAGAGAGAGTTAGGGAGGAACTTAGCAGCCATATATGGGTTGATGGGACCCATGGGGAATCAACTTTGGAGTGGTCTGCAGTTTCTCCCCGCTTCTTCTGCACACTCTCCCGCTCTCTATGTTCCTCAACCCCTTCCTCTTCTACTCTAACAAAACTCAAATCCCTCTATCCACCTTTATCCCTCCTCTTCCTCTCTTCATCATCTCTACTTTCTATTTCTACCCCATCAGAGCACCCTATACTCTCTCTCCAGTCTCCTCCCCCTCTGTCCAAAGCGATCCCAGATGTTGCTGTATGAGCGCCAATCCCGTCCAGTCACTTTTTTTTTTTTTCAGCCTCTGTTACAGGAAGTGGGCCCCTTTGGAAAAAAGGAAAGAGGAACGAAGGAAGAGAGTCGTAGGGTTCAGGGGAGCACTGAGAGAGGGAAGACCGATATGTACTACCAGCGCACTCGCATCTCGTACCACATGTGTGCACGTGCTCAAATGCAGGCGCACACACATGCATCTAGCCAACATCCAGGATTTTTTAGGACACCCTCTTTTGCAGGCGTGCTTTAGTTCATCTTTCCATTTCCCCCTCTTTACCTCACTCATGGCTGTTCCTCTATCCAACCTCTCTGGAAGCCCCCGTCTCAAAGGTTAGAACGAGGGAGCAGGCCGAGGAAGAGGGATGAGGGGGAAGGGCTTCACTTTAGGAGAAATGTTGTGTTAGAGCTTGAGTCTGAGTAATGACTTTCACATGTGGGCCCGGCCTCTCTCCCCTCTCTTTTTTCTCTCATCCCCTCCCTCCCTCCTTGCTTCACTTCTCTGTACCCTGCCTCCATACTGTCTGGTTCTCCTCACGCCGGCCGCTCCACTCCTCCAACTGTTCACCGTCATTCATAAGTCCCCGTGGTGATGACAGACTATAGACCTATGGTATCCCCTTCTCTCTCTCCCTCTCTCTCTTTCGCTAGTTAGTGGGCTGTTAATGGGAGTCTGACAGGCAGACACATCATCTGATATGAACTCAGGTGCTCTGCTAACACCACATCTCCCGTTCACTCTTCCTTTTACAGTTCAAACCCCCGTCTTTCTTCTCTAGAGGCTGAAAAATATTTACTACCAGACATGCAACTATTTTAACTAAATCCCCCCCAACTGAGCTGTCTTCATTCTGTTGTTTTTTGCTATCAACACCTGTGTTTCTGTCTCTGGGATGTCATATTTTACCCCGCATACCTCTGTCAAACTTTATCTCTGTCTTTTCCAGGAGAAAGAGAAGAAGTACATGCTCCCCCTGGACAACCTAAAGCTCAGAGATGTGGAGAAGGGCTTCATGTCCAGCAAATTTCTCTTTGCTCTCTTCAACACAGAGTTAAGGTTCGTTTGTGTGTATGAGTCATACAAAAGGGAGTTCTGCTCTTGTCACCTGTTTTGGTGATATTTTAGAAGGGTGAACATGTCAGAGGAGGAAAAGGAGGGGATGTCAGAGCGGTGTTTTGCCCTTCATTTGACCTTTTCCATTCAACTTTGCCACAGGAACTGAAAGGATATCCAGTGGGTACTGCAGCGGGTGTAGTTTTTTAGTAGATGCCAGGCTGTTTAGGGTAGGGCTGGGTTTGCTAGGTTTATGTGTGTGAAACAGATTGAGAAAGACAAAGAGGGAGCATTAGAGAAAGAGAGAGAGAGAGAGAGAGAGTGTTTAGGAGCTGGAGCTGACCCAAAGCCTGGCTGATTGTACCAGAGCATGTGGGCTTTGTTTATAATACTGTGCTATGCTGCATTCGGACACACAAGCTGGATTTGTGTATGTGTGTGCCTTTGCCAATGTGTGTGTGTAGACCACAGCATACCGACGGCAGGCTCATTAAGCAGCTAATCAAAGCCAGAGTGCTTGGATCAGAGATGAGGCTGCTCTTGTTTGGAAAGAATTGCTCGACTCACCACAAAAAGGAGGGAGAAAGAAGAATTGGAAGGGTTGAGAGGAGAAAGAAAGCGGGAGAGAGAGAGAGAGCGAGAGTATCAGAGCCATCGGCCAGGAATGTGTCAAAGTCTGTCCTATGGCGCCCCCCCTCCCCTTTCCTGCGCCCTCACTCTTTCTCTTTCTGTATTTTCGTGTGTGTGTGTGTGTGTGTGTGGCAGACATTGCAGTGGTTTTGTCCCTGTCTGACAGTAATCAGAAACCTCAGGAAACTCTTCAAATCTAAAGCAGTCGAGGATCTGTGCAGAAATTCCTCAAGATGAGTTTAAAAACTCACACTGGCTACGAGCTGAGGAGAGGATAGCGAAGGGGACGAGAGGGGAAAAAAAAGTGTTGGAGTGAGCGATAAATCAGCGTAGAGAACAATTTTAATGTGTGCTCGCTAGTGTATACGAATGTTAGTGTCCTGATCTGAGTGTAATAGCACTCTAGTATTGTCATTGTTGGCCTGGCTCCCCGTCTGTTAGCCACCACGCCCTGACTTATTAGCCCAGCCGTAAGCTCAAAAACGGACTATTTCTTGATCTTTCTGTAACGCTCTCTCTTATGCTGCAGTCTTTTCCTCTTTTCATTTCTGTTGTCTCTCTCATTCTCACACACTCACAAAAGGTTTCACATATTTGAGGTTAATTCCGAATGTGAGAAGGGAACAACAAAAGGAGGAAAGAAACAAGTGAGTGATTAAAGAAAAATGTTTAACAGATGGGCCACAGCCCGCTCCAGATCCTTTGCTTGTTTCTTTGCTTTGCTGTGCTGCAGCCACAGCCAAAGCACGGAGATGAGATGATGGTGAAGTGAGAGGAAAGAGGAGCTGGGGAATGAATAACATGGAGGAAATAGATGATGGAGATAAAGGGATAAGTTGCATAAGTTGAAACTGGTGAAACTGTGTCTGTAGGTATGTGTGTATCTACCTATTTCTAAGTGTTTGAGTGTGTCTCCATGGCCTTAATATTTGTCAATGAATCATTCTCTCTTTACATTCTTTTAGATTGTATCACATTTAAACCCTTTTTCCCATCAAGGACCTGTGTTCAATCTGTGGTTCCCAACACAGGAGTGACTCTGTTGGGGCCTAGGGCTGGGCAATACATCGATATTATATCAATAACGTGATGTAAGACTAAATATTAGATAAATTTTGAATATTGTAATACGGCATAAGTGTTGTCTTTTCCTGGTTTTAAGGCGAGGCACCCCAGGTGAATAGGGTAAAAAATTCAACTAATAGATATCACCATGAAACTTCCCTAGTTGATTACTTACAATAAGACAATTATTTTTTGTATTACAAGTTTTCTGAAAATGTATGTTTAAATATGCAAATTGAGGCATTACCTTATCAAATCTGTGCTAGTTTTCATGCATTTCCAGAACAGAAATCGAACATTGGATAAAGCCAGGTTCAAAATTCTTGTTTCATTTTGTGGACATATTAGAGTCAAAGGATTTTACAGCGGGAATTATGGATAGCTGTTTTTATCACTCCATAAATCAGGAAATAACCATAAAAAAAAAACTATTTTTGCCATGTTTTTAGGAATAAAATGTGATATAAATCAGGCTATGAATGATATATGAACAAACTCACTACTGGCGAAAAGGGTAAAGAAATTTTAACTAATAGATGTCACCATGAAACTTCCCCAGTTGATTACTTACATTAAGACAATTACATTTTGTATTAAGTTTTCTGAAATGTTATGTTTAAATATGCAAATGAGTCATTATCTAATGCTAACTTTTGGTGAATTTAGGAGAAATCTACAGACGCAAATAGACAAAGTAGTAAAATAAACACCTAAATGTGTATTTTGGATGTTTTCTTTCCACTAGTCTGAAGTCAGAAGACGTGTTATGGAAGCAAAATAGCTCAAAATTGACCAGTGCTTGAAAGATAATGTTTTTGCCTTTAGTGTCCCCCCTTAGGCTGCATTGCAGTAAAGTGATTTTCTGAACTTACCAGACTGCTTCAGCTGTTCTATTATTCGCTTTTACCCACTTAGTCATTATATCCAGATTACTGATGATTATTTATCAAAAATCTCAACCCTACAATATTGTCACAACATTGATATCGAGGTATTTGGTCAATAATGTGGTGATATTTGATTTTCTCCATACCGCCCAGCTTTAGTGGGGCCCTTTTACACGAAACCCAGTGACCTGTGTTTCCCCTGTATTGGGCCAGTCACACAAGATGCAGGAATGGGATACAGGTGTGACAATTGTCTTGTTAATAATTTTTACAAAATGGAGCATGGAAGCTCTGATAGATAATTAATAAAATTCTGTTTTATTTTATTTTTCATTTAAAGCATTGTGCAACATTTACAATTTACAATACCAAGTAACAAGGTCAAGATTTAATTATTATTTTTATGCAAATACAAGAAACTTTACAAACAAAATCTTGTCAATGAGCCAATTTTTAATCAATTTTTAAGGATGATATTTTCACTCATCAGCAGTTGTGTGCAGGAACTCAGGTGGGATGTATCTATCTGGAGGTTACTGAATAATACTGAATCTAAGACTACAGCTTATTGTGTTGTCAGTTTAATCATAAGGCATGCATTTATGAGTTCACATGATATTACACACAAAGGCAACCTTGTTCCAATAACATTTGACTTGTGTACAAAGTAGGTCAAGAGCTGAGTGAAGAGGAGGTATTTAGAAACACAAACACCGAAACCATCCATGTGGTCTTGGTACTTTTTTTGCTCTGACGTTCTCTTTCCAGCACACTACAGACTAGTGGTGCAACGGTTCAACAAACCCACGGTTACTGCGGCTTTTGGGCCAAAGTTTCGGTTTTGGTTTGGTTTGGTTTGCACATTGGGGAGCGGAAAACAGAAAAAAAGCTTTCAGGGTATGAATCAGGTGAGGTGACTGACGAGGTGGGTGTCAGGTTGACTAATGAAGGAAGAGGAGGAAGGGACTGAGTTTAACCACTATGTGGTATTTTACTGAAAGTTTCATTCTGTGTGCTGTAGAGAAGAACAAAACTAAACTATATCTGCTCATGTTCCACAAATCAAATAATGACATGATGACAATGAATAACAGGATAAATATAAATGAACCGTTACTGGAATGCAATTAATAGTTCAATGTCCATAATGGAACATCGTTAATTCAAAGCTCAATAATTACATTCAATAAATTCAAACATCAAATAAAATAAGAATATAATGCAAGTAATTTAAGCAGGATAATCAAGCAACTCATATTTGCACTTCATAAGTAGTGCGTAAGTATTGCGATAAGATATATTGTGATATATTACGTAACTTTCATTCACATATCCTGTGGTCAGAGGTCAAGGGACCCCTTTGAAAATGGCTATGTCAGTTTTTCCTCACCAAAATTTAGCATAACTTTGATTCCTTAGGTTTTCTACTGTCATATGATACCAGTATCTTCACTATAGCCTTAAGACTGACTCCCCTACAACCTCTGAAAAACAGAATAGCGGCCGGGGCCCGCCACAGGGCCGTCGGCTTGTTAAGAGGTTAATAGTATATATAATAAAAGATCGATACTTGACGTCAGTGTATCAATACAATATTGCCACGCAAAATATTGCCTTGATTTTTTCCCCCACCCCTTTTCATAACTATCAAATGTTAGTGACATAACCATAAATTAAGTTCTGCTCATAATTTCAATAGTAGAGTAATAAACAATATTTGTAAATTTACTTCAAATGTTCGTTTGTATTTATAAGTTCAAACAGTGAACATTCTGTGCAGTTTATCAACTTAAACACTACTGTCCATCGTCTCTGGTACTAGAGCATGCACCGGCCACGGTTCATTTTTTTTACCGTTCAGTCTTTGCATCCCCCGATTATTTTCATTGTCGATTAATCTGTCAAATATTTAATCAATTAGTTGTTTGGTTTATAAAATGTCAGAAAATGGTGAAAAATGTTGATCAGTGTCTCCCAAAGACATCCTCAAATGTCTTGTTTTGTCCACAACTCAAAGATGTTCAATTTACTGTCATAGAGGAGTAAAGAAACCAGAAAATATTCACATCTGAGAAACTGGAAACAGTTGCAGCTCTAAGGTGATAATTAAGTGATACAGCATGTGGCTGAGTCTGACAATGTTTTGCTGGGGACACTTTTTTTAGCACTACTAGAGACTATATTTTCCTCTCTTCCCACAAGACGTGGAGCAGCACTTGTTTTGTTTCCACGGGAAGTGAACATGGTCGGAAAGAGGAGACGGCGAATAGCTATAAATGATGATGAAAACATCACCGTCGCTCAGCTGAAATTAACCCACGCATTGCGACTGAAATTGGCTCCATCATCGACACTGACTTCATAAGAGAAACTAGTATTAACAGGTCATTACTAAAAGGTCAGCGCTCTTATTTTGTATACTGCTTGTCATCATATCTTTCAACACTCTGTATACAAGTGTTACAACCTGTGGATGATTTTGTGTGGTATTTTCTCACTGAGTCAGTCTCCCTATAACTTTATGTGTTTAAGGTATATAAGGTTTATTACTCTGTATTGTGGAAAGAGTATTATTACTGTCCAGGAAGCAGAGTTTTTGTAGACGTCTAACAATGTTGCACTGATTTGCAGGAACGTGTATAAGGACTACAAATGCCTAGAGTTGGCCTGTTACTCTCAGGAGGAGTTGGACAGCTGGAAGGCGTCTCTGCTGCAGGCCGGAGTCTACCCTGAGAAAGTCACCGTTAGTATTCTGACCCCTAATTAAACCCAACCTTGACTTTAGCGGTGGGGAGCTGCACCTGTCTGCACCTTACCTTTGTGTCGCATGCACTCAGTAGACTTTGCTAACCTTAAACCCTGGCCATAACCCCTTACCCTTCTCTCCATGCTCCCCCTTCTCTTCCCCCCGCCAAAGCAAAAAGAGCAAGTCCCCCACCCCTTCCATCTCGCTCTGTCGTTGGCTCTTCAGCACGGCATTCTTGGTCCATGATGTCACTACAACATGTGTGTGTGTGTGTTCTAGTCTGTTTCTAATCAGCAGTTCCTCGTCCCTCTCCCGCTCCCCCTTTTCTTTCTTCTGCCCACTCCCCCTTACCTCCCTCTCTTGTGTTCCCTCTGTTCTGCTCTCCCTGTTCCTATCACAGTGGCTCTATACTTCTTCTTCATAGATTCAATAACGAGATATGGAAATTCACATCTTAATTGCTTCACACATCTGTATCAACATGAATAATACCAGCTGTGTTACCGCAGGAGTCACTGCAGCGTGTTAAACTACATTATATATTCTTGGTTAAAACAATAGGGATAGTCTGTACAGCGTTTGTTGCAATTACTCCCAACTCCATCTTGTTTCTCTGTGCGTCACCCAGGTGGACGGGCAGGGAAACGGAGCTCCTGAGAACTTCACTGACCCCCAGCTGGAGCGTCAGGTGGAAACCATCCGTAGCCTGGTCGACTCCTACATGAGCATCATCTATAAGACCTTCAAGGACTTAATGCCAAAGACCGTTATGCACCTCATGATCAACAGCGTAAGATATCCAGACCAAGGGGGCTGGTTGCATAAAGATAAACCTAATCTTTGTCTTAAATATAACTTTAAGTCAGACTTGCTATAGACACTTAAATGTACCTGTTGCATAAAGCTTCCCTATGAGTGACTAATGTAAGATTGACTTACATAGCCTGTTGCGCAATGCATTTCGGGTGAAATAAGACACTTCATAAAAGAGAAAAAATGGCGGATGCAACAGCGACACCACACCAAGTATGGGAGAAAATAACAGAAAGGGTAAACAGCATAATTATAATGGGTAAACAGTTGAAGTAGTTAGCTAGAAGTTGGCTATATGTAATGGAGTTGAAATGTCTAGCTAAAAGTAATGGGTAAACATTTGAAATAGCTAAAGGTTGGCTAAATGTAATGGAGTTGAAATATCTATTTAAAAGTTATGGATAAGCAGTTGAATTAGTGAGCTAACTGACCATGCAACAAAACTCTCACCTCAGGCTTAGCCATTTCCTACCTCAAATGAATTCAGTAATATTTATGCAACAGACAGGCTTAATTAGACTAGTCTATCCTGACAATCTAAGACCAGTCTAAGGCCAAAACTAGTCTTAAACTAAGTTAATGCAACCGGCCCCAGACTCTTAACTTTATAATAATTTCTCCTTTCTTTCTCTAGATTCTTGTTTTTCTTCTGTTACCTTCCAGAAGCCCAGAGGAACCTGCTTTTCCCCTCTTTGTCTCTAAAACTTTTTAAAGTGACTTTGCTCAGCATTAATCTTCCTCATAACTTGAACTCTTAGCCATTAGAAAGTATTCGCCATTTGTAACACTATTCCAATGACTTGAAAAAGAAACTAGACACCGTAGGAAAAAAAAAAAAAAAAAAGATTTGCGCCACCCCTTAAGAATTTAGAGCCATAATCCCAAATCAGAGTAAAATATCACTTTCTAACATTTGGACTTGTCACAGCTGTTAATAATCCCTCTCTGTAGGTGAAGGAGTTCATTAGCTCCGAGCTGCTGGCCCAGCTCTACGCTCTGGGAGAATGCTCGCCGCTGATGGATGAGTCACCGGAGCAGCAGCAGCACCGGGAGGAAGTGCTCCGCAAGCACGCCGCCCTGAAGGAGGCGCTCGCCGTCATCGGAAAGTTCTCCACCTCCACCTGCACCACCCCTCTGCCTCCGCCTGTGGACTCCTCCTGGATACGGCCCTCCAGGTACAGAGTTAAACTACTACTACTGATGCGTAGATGCATGTAAACAAATCTGTGGTACCCATGCCTCTCTTCTCCACCCAGCCCGACACTCCCTAAGAAGTCAGTGACCAGTGGCAGGTCAGTGAATCGCGGCCATGCCCCATCTGTCCCTCGGGTGCCCGCTCACACTCCTTCCCCGAGCGCTGATGGCCCTCAGCAGCTCGCCGGCCAACCCACCCGTGCTCCACCTAGTGTGCCAAGGTGACTCAGAAACCACACAGCCTGAAATCTGACCTGTTACATTACGATGACCTCCAGTCTGTCACTCACAGACATGTACGACTGGCATATATGCATACACACACTCACACCATCAAACCCTGAGCTACACAGGGGCAGAGGGAGTTGTTATTTGAGCTGGGTGGGGGTCTGCTGGAAAAATGTGTTTCTCATATTCTCTTTCCCATCAGCCTCAGTAGACAGGACTTCTCTCTGTGCAGCTTTCTACTGGAGCCAGAGACAACAGGCTGAGCAGCTCTGTCAAGTTTTCATCTCTCTCTCCGTCCTTCATCCCCCCCCCCCCCTTTTCCCCCTCTTTCTCCAAGCATGCATTTGTTTTATTGCCCTCCCCAGTTTCCCTCATGCAGTAACCGTTATTTTCCCTTTCCCCCCTCAACTTCTTTTTCTTGTACATTTCTTCACTTCTCCTCTTTCACTGGTTCCTCCCCTGCTTTTTGGCCTGTCTCTCCTCTTTCTCTCTGCCTCATTTCCTCTGTGCTCTCCAATGGTTCTTTAGGTTCTTTCCCGCATGATCTCCCTCTTTCCTCTCCTGACTCTTTCCATCCAACCTCATGCCTCTTTTTCTTTCTCAATCTCTCTCTCTCTCTCTCCCCCTATAGATATACAGTACGTGAGGCACAGGCTTACTTCTGTTTTCTCCTCCACAATTATTCAAATCATCGGAAAGTCTGATGACACTACAGGTCATGAATTGTGTAACAATCAAAACGTGTGGCTTTATGGCAAATCTTGCCAAATTTAAGATACAAAAAATATGTACATGGAAATGTATGATCAAGGAACAGTGAACCCTGAATCACAGTGCTCCAACATTTGGATTAGCTCCTTGCTAAATTGTGCCTTTCTCCAATCTTTTATAAAATAGAGTAGTAAGTTGTAAGTAATTCCTTTATTGTCATTGCACAAAGTACAACGAAATTAAGCAGCCATACTGACGGTGCATACACATGTATCAGAATATATTATAAATTGATTATTATGTATTTGTTTGACCTAAAAACATATATTGCACTTTGGATATTGCACATGTGCTGAGATGTATTAGCTGTATATATAAGTAATAAATAAATACAGGAATAAATATGTACAAAGGAAAAAACTAAGGTGTTGTTGGAAACATCTGTAGTTATATATATATATATATATATATATATACAAACAAAAGGTGCAGTTGAAATGTTAAAACGTAATGCAAAAATGTAAAAACATCTGTGCAGTGTACAATATACACATACAAAATGGTTGTAACTGTAAGTATTGTAGTGCTGATATTCAGCGTAGATAGTCGGTGTCAGTGTCATATTCTGTAACCGACTGGCTTACGTATATTATAGTTATCTCTAATATAATAACCATTATTTCCTCACCCTTAATCACTTTTTTTCTCTGCTCTTCTTTCAAATAACGCCAAGCCCATATAATTCTACATGTAATAGTTTTTGCAAGTTTTCATATCTTTTATGACAAGCCTCTAATCCAGGGGTCAGCAAATTGTTTTTTGTTTTCAAAACTGTTCACTGAAGGACCAACGCAGGTTTATAGCTGCAGTGGAAACATACAGTTAGCCTGCGTTTTAAATAGTTGCTTTTGTTTGATTTTTTTTTATTAATGTAGGAATTAAATGGGCTATGAAGCTGAAATGCTGGTATTTGCTGGCCGGTGCCCACAGTAGAGCTCGCTGCTGCATAACCAGATTTATAGATTATGATGATGAGGGATCAGACAGTATCTCTTAAATACTTCGGTCTGTGGTTAAGAAAACTACACTTAAGTCATGCAAATGAAAGGAATTTCTCTCGTGGATTGCGATAAAAAACACAGAATTTCCATTATCGGGATAATTGTGAATATCGTATGAGGGACTTGAAGAAGCTGTCTAGCTCGCTATCATGGTAGAGAAGTGAAAATTAAAGCCTGATTAAAAAAAATACAGGAATTGTCATGCAAGAAAGAACAGACTCACACAATGTTGCTATTTATTATTTATGTATTTATCCTTTATTCATGCAGGGGGACCGTATGATTTATGATTACCTTATTTAAGATTGTTTGATTGTTTTTCACTAAAAAAAGATGTGTCCTATCTGTGATGCAATAAAAATGTTTGTTTCTTAACAAAATGTAAGATAAAGTAATTACAAATTATGTTTTAATACCATTTTAAGAGTTGTAAGCATATTTTGCTGATTATTGGGATGATATCTTGATTCATAGTTAATTTGGCACTGATAATCGTGACATGAAATATTCATATATATATATATATATATATATATATATATATATATATATATATATATATATATATCATCCCACGCCTACAAGGCACACTATGAGTCATGAGTGTCTCTTTGTGAAAGATATTATTAGACAGTAGTATACTGTCATTTTATTGGTGAGTAATTTAAATTAGTAGAAGTAGAGTGTCAGTGGGTGTTCTGTTAATATTATTATATTATATTGAATCTTATTATAATATCTTTGATGTGATCTTCTCTCCAGGAGGCATCCTCCAGCCATCCCAAAAGTGAAATAACACTCCTTTCTGCTCAGAACTCCATTACCCATCTACCCCAGTGATCCGTCCAGCTGCAGCTCACTGCTGCCCAGAGACACCCATGACCTGTGTGATGTGTAATCCAGCTGAACCACTATGCCGGGCTTCTCTCCGTCTCCTCTGGGAGCTGCTGTCTGCAAAATGAGAGTCCTGAGCCTGTTTTGTACATAATATCACCGGCCATAAACGCCGGAATGTGCTCGACTGTCTGCAGACTTTTCCTCAAGTGCCTGAACTTTGTGTAAATAGAAATACCAATTTTTAGTTATTCTATGAAAAGAGAATACATATGCACTATTTTCACTGTTTTTGAATAAACAGGTTTTATTTTTGAACATGTATCGTAGTTTCTCATTATTTTAAGGTTTGAGATGAAAGAAATGTTTACTATAGCAGTCATCAATTTCATCATTTTATAATTTTTTTTCTCCCATGCATTTCTACTTCACCGACATAAATGTTTACTCACTTTTGCAGCCAATAGTAGAGGTGTATATCAGCAGTTTGCTAAGATCCAATGGCATTTAAAGCAGATAATGTTTAGATGAATTATTAACAGATGTTCTCTGCTCCAATTGTAGTTACCAAAGATAGTATTTTTGTTTGAGTGTCCAAAAACACGCTATATCAAGGCTTATAGGCCTCCATTACATTGACAGAAATGTGTGGGGATTCCCGGTGTGTGGGCCAGAATATTGGTAATGTCTCCCATGTAAATAAAACATTGTCTAAATAGACAGAGAAATATATATCATTTGCAACCGTGCAGTCTGTGACGCGCTGATGTAATTTCCTTGTTTGTGACAGTGTGGTTCTATCTGGGTTCTCTGAGGAGAAGAGGCAGCCTGGCTGAACCGTGTTAAAGTCTGGCTGCTTCATCTGCTGCTGAATGGCGCCACCAAGGCAGTCAAAACCAACTGCAGAGCCTGCCAGCACATCTCGTACCAAGCCAGGGAGAGGAGAGGTGATGGAGGTATGACACCTAGCGTCCACTACACACTGCTGTTGTTACAGGATGTGTGGATCCATTCATGTTTTCTGGTACAAACTTTCATGGATTTCTTAGAAAGCTGGTCCCAAAACAGTAGTAGTAGTAGTAGTAGTAGTAGTAGTAGTAGTAACTCTGGTGTGTTTCTATTTTGTTGAAGTGAAAGTAAGAATGAAGACAAGCTGTTCTCTAATGTATTGAAATGAAAAAACTAAACAAAAGCTACGATGAACCACTGAATGTTGAACTCAAGGAACAGTTAAACATGGTACTCTTGTTAGATCAACAGTAAATCTGTCAGGACAGAGAACTGCTGCTGTGCAGCTCTCTATTGGCTGACAGTTTTTAAACAACACGACGGTTACAACAGGTGTTTTTCATCAACTGGCAACGCCGGTGTGACGTCACTGGCCGGGGTGTGTCCGGGAATGTAACATGGTCTACACAGTTCCGCGAGAGCAGCGCTGCAGCAGTTTTCCGAGTCACACATTTGCTGGTCTAAAATTAAGACTAAATGAGCTTCATGTTCCACTGCCAATACATTAGAGGATATTATTTAAAGGTCCCATATTGTAAGTGCTGTATAAATACTGTGAAAATAACAAAACACTCAATCCATGGAGAAATACACACAACCTGTATTCAGAAACAAGCCGTCAGGATTTCTGTAATTTTGTGATGTCACAAATATACAATATATAGACCATTAAACATTCTAAATGTTTAGGCTGCGTCCGAAATCACATACTATGCACTACGTACTATCGTTCGGCACACTTGTGTGAATAAACGGCAGTATGTATCTTTTCGGACGCACTGAGCAGTAATTTACATCGTCACTTCCTTGACGGTTGGAGATATGTAACCATGGTAACCCGTGCCAACCTCATTTGACCAAAACAACGGTTTGTGATCAAAGTCCGAATTGATTTAAAATATAGATTATGCATAGCAAAGTGAAATCTTATACTATACTTAGTTACATTTAAGCGTTATTGACGTTACAGAGCTGTCTGTCAACATCCGTTATGAATGTTGTCAGAACTACCGCATTGCATTGTGGGATATTCATGCCGCCGTAGTGTTCAGTGTTTGCATACTGTAATATTTCACCATAAATAGTTTGCAATTCGCGTACTATTGGTTTCATACCAAGATTTCGGACATACTACAATATCACACATACTGTTTTAGCATACTAAATAGCATGTTAGTGTGGAATTTCAGATGCAACCGCAGTGTATGTGAATGTGACATCAGCTGACAGGAAGTAAGCATGGACCCAATCCGTTGCCTAGCAACGCAAATCTGTTGAAATAAAAAGTCTTTCAGACAGAGGGTGACTACAGGCATATTCAGGCAGACAATGTGAGGAAAATAACGTGTTTTTTTAACATTAAAGCATGTAAACATGTTCTTGTAGAAACATAAAATACAAGTATGAACCTGGAAATTAGCATGATATGGAACCTTTAATTATTGTTGCATTACACTTCCACTGTAGTCCAGGTAAAAATGACCTTCTGGTAATCCCAAAGTATTTTATTAAATAATTCTTTATTACAAAACCCTTTAAAATCTGAATTTGTACTTCTAATGTTTTATTTTAACAGTTTATAATCCACTGTGGTCAATGGATCCGTCCATTCATACATAACAACAACAACATACTGTACACAACCATAAAAACATCCCACAGATTATTAAAACATCACTGTTATCAAATCGGTGCATATAGAGTCAGAATGTGTCCAGTAATGTAAAGTCAGCATTGCATGTTAGTTGATACCTTCCATAAAAATTCTGAGGCAAACACTTATAAGACAATAGCAGCTTGAACATTAAAAACATCTTTATGTTGTCATGGCTGTCCAAACAGATGTGGACCGATGATGAAACTGTTAGTCAGTTTAGATGTACAGCACCAACACAATACTGCAGACTGACAGTAAATTCATTCGTATGAAATTCTCACTTGGCTTAAATGTCTGGTGAGCTTCTCTTGGCTCTGTCCGTTAGTGAAGGAAGTGGCTGAGGTCCTCCTGAATCTCAGCCTCATCCCAGGGTCCATGGATGTTGTCCTTGTGCCTCTGCAGTCTGACTAGCAGCAGGGGGCAGACGAACGTGACACTCCCTAAGGCCAGGGCTAAGAGCACGGCTCCCCCTGGCGTCTGGGACCCCAGACCACCCACCCCTCCGATACACATTCCCACACACACCCCAGTAAACTGACTGGGGGCGTTCTCCCTCAGCCTTTGCAGCAGGCAGGGCCACAGAGCAAACACCAGCAGGGCACAGCTGAGCATGGCGAAGGTGTGCAGAGCGCCGGGTAACCTGGAGGCTAAACACACTGAGGCAAACAGGGCTGCATTCAGGGAGAGGCTGCCAGGAGGTGAGGGCTGGGCGTAAGGGAACGACACCAGGTGGGCCAGCAGCATCACAGCAGTCATGGCGTACACTGTGTCGGTACTCACGGACTCCGTTAGTGTCTTCAGAACTGGCGAGAAGCCAAAGGTGAAGGAAAAAAAAATAGCTGCACTCTGTAAGTCAGCCAGACGGGTCCGGGGCTCACAGCCTGCTTCGACTTGAGACGGTAAGGCTTGGTGCAGTCCATAACCCAGCAGGGCGCAGACCAGGCTGGTCCACAGCAGCGTCTCAGGGGACAGCCGACCCTGTGAGGAAAGCAGAGAAATTAAGCACTTCATGTACACCATTCTGTACATCAGTGTGCTCTATGAGGACCGTAGATCTTCTAAAGCTTTACCTGCTCCATGTAGAGCCAGAGGGTGATAAAAATGGCCACACAGGACAGCTGCTCTCCAACAAAGCCTGCCTCTTTCACCACAGCCCAGTAGCGGTACTGCCGGATGCCCTCATTCCTCCGTAACTCCTCCAGGAACCGCTGGTCCACGTAGTTATCAGGAAACGGCTGGCGCTCCCAAAGCACCTTCCGCCAGGGCACAGCTGGACCTGGGGCACCGTCTGGCCCCATCACCCTGACCACACACACAAACACACAGTCAGATTTATGAGCAAGAATTGTACAGGATTAGTTGTCACCTATTAAATTAATTGGCAACTATTTTGATATTCGATTCATCGGTTTGGGTAATTTTTTTAAGGAAAAAAATTACAAAATTCTCTTTAAATTGAATATCTTTGAGTTGTGGACAAAACAAGATATTTGAGGACGTCATCTTGGGCGTTGGGAAACACTGATTGACATTTTTCATCATTTTCTGACATTTTATAGACCAAACAACTAATCGATTAATTGAGAAAATGATCGACAGATTAATCGACAATGAAAATAATCATTAGTTGCAGCCCTAGTCCAGTGTTCCCCAGCTTAATATCCTCTTAATATGACACATTAACGAGGGTTTTCAAAGGGTTTTATGCTCTCAGCAATGTTTTTTTCCCTCAGTGTCAACTCATAATGTAATAATTTAAAGGTCCGATATTGTAAAAAGTGAGATTTTCAGTTTTTTTACATTATAAAGCAGGTTTAAGTGCTATATAAATAGTGTTAAACTATCAAACCGCTCAATATACGGAGAAATACACACAGCCTGTATTCAGAAACTGTGCTTTTGAAACAAGCCGTTAGGATTTCTGTCCATTTGTGATGTCACAAATATACAATATTTAGACCATTACATGGTTTTAAACGTAAATATTCTAAATGTGTCCCAGTTTGTTTCCTGTTGCAGTGTATGTAAATAACATCGGCTGACAGGAAGTAAACATGGACCCAAGCTGTTGTCTAGCAACGCAATTCCGTTGCAATTCCATTGAAATGCACTAAAATGAAGCGTTTCAGACAGAGAGGGTAAATACAGGTATATTTAGACAGACAGTACGAGGAAAATAATGTGTTTTTTGAACATTACAGCATGTAAACATGTTCTAGTAGAAACAGAAAATACAAGTGTGAACCTGAAAATGAGCACGATATGGGACCTTTAAATGTAATAAAAGCTCATAATGTAAGAAAACGATGAGTGCATAATGTAGTAACAGTTTAGTGCATAATGTAATAACTTATTACATTAAGAAAATTATTACATATACATTATACACTAAGCAATGCAATGCAAATGTTGATCATTTCAGCGCATAGTGTTGCAATAAAAAACTCTTTTTCATACTCTTTTTTTGTATTGGAACCCTTCTAACATTACATTAAATACATGATGTAAGAGGTACATTTTCTATTAACCTTATGTTTATTTTGTAACGTGTACAACAACATTTTACAACAAGAAACACAACATAAACAACCCAAACACACAGATGATATCAACTCTGAAACTCAAGCTCAGTAAATAAAGTCAATAAACTAGTTGCGCTTTTTTTTTTAAATGTAAACTTGGAAGCTAATGAGCTATCTGTCATGTAACTAATTAATTTCTTGCATTAATTATTTCATCATCAGCTTTAACCCTGTTGAGTAAGATCTACGAATCATAACATTACTTGTAGTGGTGCGTTTGCTGTGAGGTGAATGAATGTATCCTGGTTGACTGGTGCTGCTAGCATGACAGCTATTTCCTGCTTTGACACGACAATAAACCCAGATATTCCTCATGTAAACTGTGTTTATGAACACTAACACGCTCACTATCTGTTAAACAATCTCCACTAGTATCTCTAAAGGTGTTCCCACCTACCTGAGATGTTTTTAGTTCAGCGCTGATGATGCTACAATCTCATCCTGTCATTCTGCTGCCAGTATACAGGTGTTACAACAAAGTCTGTTACCACGTCGAGTAGAGTTCCGGTTTAGGTGGGAGGAAACCGGAAACGCGTATTGAGAGGGTAACTGTATTCGACACAACACCGGAAGTGGAGCACTTTAGAGCGCTCACAGAGCCCCCTGTTGTTGGATGGACACACAAAAAGATAAATACACAGTAAAAATACTCAGTCAATTATAAAGAAATGCAATAACTACCTTTTCCTCCTAGAGTTTAGGAGGAAGTTGGTATAAAGGATTTTTTTAAAGACTTTACTTTAAATCTGTGAACAATACAATAAACAATTAAACTGATACATACATAAATAATACATATAAAGGAAACGAAGGCATAAATAAAAAAACAAATATAAAATAAAATAAAATAACATAAAACATGCATATAATAATAAATAATAGAAACTTGTGTAAAAACATTAAAATGGGAGCACAATCTCGCCGTTTTACTTGCCTTTTTGTTATTTGCTGAAGTTATTGTCTTAATATATAGTTACAGTAAAAATGCTCAGTAAATTATAAAGCTATACAATATCCTAATATAACCCTACACTATACTCATTTTTAACAGTCTCTTCTGCACTATATTCACTTTTTTAATAGTCGTGTATCACAGCTGTTACCCTGCACTATATTCAGTTTTGACAGTTTTCTTCATCTCCTTGTATTTTTATATCTGGTATATTTTCTTGTACTTTGCACTTCTAACTTTTTTACTGCCTTTTTACTAACATGTTTTCCACCATGGAACTGTGATGCTGGAAACTTGGATTTCCCTCGGGATCAATAAAGTTACTATCTATCTATCTATCTATCTATCTATCTATCTATCTATCTATCTATCTATCTATCTATCTATAACTACCTTTTCTTCCTAGATTTTAGGAGGAAGTAGGTATAAAGGATTTAAAAAATATATATATTAAATCTGTGAACAATACAATAAATATTTATTATGACGAAGTAGTATGTCCCAATTGTATGCATGCAGTACGTGCCGTACTAAAAGTATGCCATTTGGAACGTAGTCTGTGTGTGTGGTTTGCTAAACACTCCCACTGAAATACCACACTGAAATTATCAATCACCTGCACCCAGAATGCACCTGTGAACACGCTTGTAACCAATTAGATCACATATAATTAAGAGATTGAACACTGTGAAAAAGATTCAGGATTACTTTTTTGTGTGCAAAACAATTATGGAGAGTTAGAGTGAGTAATTGCAATTGCTTTACAGTATAATACATTAACAATGTTCATGTGATCATCAGTTAAAGTAATTGTCTGATACTGTTATGAGTATATGAGTATTGAGGATAAATAGATTGCATCTGTATTCATAGTCCGTATTTACAGCATCCTACAAATGAAAAAGCCAAAGACTCTAGAGATAATAGTGTTTAATACTTAGCACATCAGTGTGCTGTTGGCATGTGGAGAGAGCTATTTATTTGGTGTTTGTGTGTCAAGTTGTGGTGCAAAAATACCATTTGCTTTTGCAAGAGATGTAAGATATTTTGTATTTGGGTATATTTTTTTGTTTTTTTTGTATAGAGGGCCCTAGTTTCAGAAATTGTGTTTTAGCAGTTGCAAAAAACTGTAAAAGATTGATAAAACATTGTCATCAGGGTCCTGTCAACCTGGAACTTAGAGAGTTTCCTGAGACAAAAGAGACGCTGCTGGTTTTTCTTTTACACCATGTCAGCATTTCTCTCTGTTTATTGTCTAGTATAGGTCCTGTAGGATGTTGACTGTGATATCGATTAATAACCTTGTCTATATTCTAATAGCAGCAGCATCCGCTCTGTCTCCTATGTGACAACTCAGGCAGCCAGTAAACCGGTTTGTTCAAAGGAACCAGCACTAACACCAACCATCATGGTAAATTCTGCCTTAATATCTTTATCAATTCACATACAGTTCGTAAGCCTTTTCCTTATTTGATGCTTAGTTGTCTCTTTCATTTCAACCATCTCTGATTCTAGTTGAGGATAAGACCGTGTCTTAACAGAGACCGTGTTTCCAGAAGGGCTGGATCATCCACACAACATCTGATAAGCCAGTAAGTGTCATGAATCAAAGTGTAATACCGTGAGGATGAGTAATGATGATGACCAACACTACTTCCTTTCCTTTCAGTTCTCCTGCGCTGTGCTCGGCAGGAGTCTCAGGTTCTACAGTGAGGGAGTGTCTAATCATCAGCTCTCTGGATCTGCACCAGCAGAACCAGAAGAAGACACCAGCTTGTCCAGCAGCTCTATGATTTAGTCTCTTCTATTTCATCTGAGCTGCTGCATGCTTGAAGAAGCCTTCTCGCTTTCCTACAGGTATCTGCATAAAACGCTGTCTCCATATATGGTACGATAATTTAAGTTTGAAATAAAAAAAATTGTTTTTGCTCAGTAGAAACACGATAGAACAATAAAGTCAGAAAAATGTGTGATTGTTTAATTTATACACATGTACAACTGCAGGACATTAGTTGAATAAATAGCTTATATAACATCACATTCCTCCCC
>CAKAOH010001009.1:0-15937 GCA_916701665.1 Sebastiscus tertius | reverse complement strand
ATATATATATATATATATATATATATAGGCCTATATATATTTGGTTATTTATTTTTGTCAAATGTGATGACATTTTACATTACCCCGGCCAAACTGAACCACTGGTCCCCTGACGTCCCAGACACTTGTACTAAATGTTTAGAAGGAAAGGGGTACTCTGTTTCACTGTGTATGGGACTGTCCGAAGTAAAAAAAAAAAATACTGGAAAACAATTGTTCAGAATATATCTGAGATTGTTGGAGTGAAGGTGCCTCACCAAGCAAAGATATGTATTCTAGGTATATATATTCAGAAAACTTTATCGTTAACTCAAAACAGTTAATTCTAATTGTCTTTGGACTCCTGGAGGCCAAGAGAATGATAGCTTTGTCTTGGAGAAAAATGGATTTACCTTCGATACATGTGAAGGTGAAACTGCTGTGTGTTGCTGAGTGCTGTTGTTGAAATTGTTGTGTGTTGTTTTTTTTTTTTGTTCTTCTTCTTTGAGGTATTTATTTGCTTTGTCTTATCTTTTATTTTCTTTGTTTTCTTTGTTAGATATGTGAAATACATGAAATGTCATGTCTCTCTTTCTTTGATTATACTGTGGAAATTCTGACTAAACATTTCATTGTATAATTTAACATTGTATAATTAATTAATATTGTTAGTCTGTCTGTATGTGTATATGGTTTAGGTATCCTGAAGAAAAGAAAGAAAGAGTTAAAATTGTATTATATCAGTGTGATGGCCTGAACTGTGCCAACATACCATCATATATTACCTTAAGTAAAAGCAACTTTCTTTTAAAAGGATGTCTGTGTGAAATTTCCTTCTATGACAACATTGTATTTATAAACTTTTAAGCTTTAGATTTATAATAAAAAAATATTTTTGATATTCATATTGCTTTGAGGTGTAGGGCAGATATCAGGGCACTATTAGAGCAAAAAATATTTTAGTACTTATTAAGTATGGTATTGATTACATCACTTTTTTCTGTATTAAATATTTTTGTTACGACCATCATCTAAAGTATGAAAAAACATGGTTGTGTTTTGTTCTTTATTACATACTACATTTTTCATGACATACTATACTATATTTTTGAATGACTTTTTTATGACATACTATATTATATTTTTCTATGGCATACTATATTAGGATTGTAAAGGACCCCAATGCACACAGTGTGGTTTAACATGTTAAATCTATTTGTAATGTATATGTTATATTGCTTTAATCTTTTGTTATTTTATCTGTGTAAAGTGTCTTTGAGTATCCAGAAAAGCGCTATATAAATAAAATGTATTATTATTATTATATATGTTTATACGTAAAATTCAATAAAAAATATTGTTTTAAAAAAACAAACTTCTTCTTTGAGATATTTATTTGTTTTGTCTTATCTTTTATTTTCTTTGTCAGATATGTGAAATACATGAAATGTCATGTCTCTCTTTCTTTGATTGTACTGTGGAAATTCGAAAACTAAACATTTCATTGTATAATTGAATTATTATTATTGTATTATCTCTCTGTATGTGTATATATGTTTTTATGTAAAATTCAATAAAAAAAATATTGTTTTGAAAAAAAATAAAAAAATGTGACGACATTCGTACCCGGATATCCTAGTCGAAAATATCCGTACTGAACACCATGGCTGAACATGGGAAATTGAGTTTTCACCCATAGCATTCTTGAACGCACTTTACGTAAGTTTACGTGCGCCCCTAAGCACCTAGCATCCACCCCTTACGTAATTGGCGTACGTTCGTTTTTCTATTTGGCTCCTTGGAGATTCCCCCTTTCCTTCCTGGGCTGTTTGAGGTAAACCTACGCGGTCGCATCAGCCTCGTGAATACCTGACGGAGTGAAAATAAAACTGTACATATATACATTTGTCACAAATGTCGGAAACATGCAGCGGAGAGAAGAGAGAAGCTAACGCCTGGAGAGGAGAGGAGGCTAAAGTACAAGAACTTATCGTCTCCATGGCTGCGAAAAGTTAACGCACAAGACGGCTGAAAAACAGGAATAATTCCTCCTTCGACCGACTCGAGGTAAGATTAACCGACGTGTGAGTGGACTTCAAGGTGTACACAGCTGTTCGGCCGCGTCGATACCGTCGACCATAGGACTGAATAAGAGTGTCTTTGTTTACAATGTCCCCGGCGTCCTCGGCTCGGAGCTTGTCTCAATGGGATTGTTGAGAGTTTCTCATCTGGCAGCAGCTCTGTGTGTTACAGCTAATGTTAGTGGTAGTGACAGGGCTCACAGGCTTACAGTTCAGCCACAAATAGATTGATTATGTGACAGTGTCTTGTTATTTAACACATTTTATTCCTTCACTGCACATAACAGGACAATGCAATAACAACATGTGTGTCTTCTGCTTGTCTTGTTTAAAGGGGAGAGCTGGGCAGGTCAAAGGGCAAGGTCAGGTGGATGAATCTAGAGATAGTCTACAGAGAAAATGTAATGTAAATTCTGTCAATTTTTACCTAGATGAGTCCTAATGAATGTTGAAATCAAGATCTCAAACAGATGAAATGTCTTTGTTGTGTTTTATTCTTATAAGAAGAGGCACTGGTTATACAGTGTCACAGAGTCTGCAGATGAATATTACAATGTGATCTTGATTTTAACATTCATTAGGATTCATCTAGGGAAATTGACAGAATTTCCATTACATGTGTCTTCTACTTGTCTGTTTAAAGGGGTAGCATGGCAGGTCAAAGGGCAAGGTCAGGTGGATGAATCTAGAGATAGCCTTACAGAGAAAATGTAATGGAAATTCTGTCAATTTTTACCTAGATGAGTCCTAATGAATGTTGAAAATCAAGAATTCAAACAGATGAAATGTCTTTGTCTTATGAGAATAAAATATAACAAAGACATTTCATCTGTTTAAGATAAGATAAGATGAACTTTTATTAATCCCCGGATGGAAATTCAGGTGTCAAAACAGTAACATCAGCAAACAGAGTGAAACACAGGAGAGGTAAAGGTACACAAAAATGATAAAAAACGAAACAATAATAGAGATATAAAAGATACAGAGTGAATGGGTGAACATAGTGTGTGCAGTCCGTCAATAAATAAATGTAGTATGTGCATATGTGCAGTCTATAAAGTGGTATATAGGATGTAAAGTATAGTGTAAAGTAAGTGTAAAGTGCGCCAGTGGTTAGAGGCCAGGATGGTTGCAGATAGTGCATGTTTAAAGTTCTTAAATGAACGTTGAAATCAAGATCTTAAAACAGATGAAATGTTTTTGTTGTGTATTTTATTCTTATAAGAAGAAGCACTGGTTATACAGAGTCACACAGAGTCTGCAGAAGAATAATACAATGTGATTTATATAGAAATCTACAACGGGGAGTGTGGGAAAAGGAGTTGTTTTACACAGATAAGGAGTTGTTTTTTTACACATTGTCCCGGTAGAACGTCAACACTTTCCCACTACATGAAACATGCAGACAGAGTAGACAATAACTTCAGGTGGACGTGATCTAGAGATAGCCTTACAGAGACATGTAATGGAAATTCTGTCAATTTCCCTATAATGAACGTTGAAGTCAAGATCTCAAACAGATGAAATGTCTTTGTTGTATTTTATTCTGATAAGAAGAGGCCCTGGTTATACAGTGTCACACAGAGTATGCAGAAGAGTGCCTGCAGAAGAATATTACAATGTGATTATGTGTGGGAAAAGGAGTTGTTTTACACAGATAAGGAGTTTGTTTTTTACACAGTGTCCCAGTAGAACGTCACCACTTTCCCACTACATGCAGACAGTAGACAATAACTTTCCACTGTTGCACAAAGAGACATCACTACATACATAGTAGTTTTCCATTACAGACACATTCTTGCGTGGGTACTTCATGTTTATCCACTTGAAGCTGTAGTATCAACATCAAAATGAAATGGTTTAGAGTGATCTTGCAGGGCGCAGTCTAATCATTTGTGTGTCTCCTGCTTTGAGGATGTCCCACTGGGGGAGAAAACAAAGTGTGTTGCAGTCAGGACATTTCGGGGTGGTGTAGAATTGACAACTTACAACGTACCGTGAAATCAGCTCACATCCTCCCTTTCCCCTTCTTCCCCCCTCTATGTCCCTGGAGAATAGAAATGAAATCTAATCTCTCTCTCTCTCTCTCTCTCTCTGGCGCTGACTGTGTCAGCTGCTGTGTCTCTGGGTGCTGACTTACAGAGGGACAGGTGGCCCTTGGACAGGTGCACCCTTAACAAAAGGCTTGCAGTCCTCTCTGACTTCTGGGCAGTTTTTTTTGTGGTTACACTACACATCAGTTAGGGCAATTCATCAAAAATTGTATTGAAATCATAATATGGCCTCCTGCAATGTTCAAATCGCAGGAGGTGCTATATTTGTTGAAGGTGAAATGTGTGTCAAAATACCATTTTAAATTCAATATTGTGGTGCTGCAGAGATGTCCTGGCCTCTACATCTTATTATAAAACACTAACCCTAACCCACACACAAAGAAAAACATATTTGTTTGGTACAGATCCCCGCAAAAATCACACCATAATCATTTGAATATGTTTTTTTAGTGAAAACGAGAATAATGATGTAAAACATATCGTTCCCTCTAATATCGCAAATGCATTATCAGTCAAACTAATTGCAATTAGATATTTCTTCCAAAATCGCGCAGCCCAACATGTCTCCAATCTGTTCAAGCTGCTTTAGTAATTCAGTTATTATATTTTTGTCCTTGTTTCCCACTTTGTAATTGTGAGTGTGCTGTTACATGGTTAGACTAAATTGAAAACCACCCAAATGCGATTGCGCAACCTGCACTTGCTTTTGGTCATTGAAGGGAGTTTCATAACGAATACAAGTAAGCTGTTTGTGCCTATAGCTTTCTGTGTGACGCAGGCATTCCTGACAGCTCCTGCTGTGCACTCTGTAACATCAGCAATTTACATGTCTTCGCCTACATAGGCCTCCTGGAATTTCAGTGGAAGTCAAGTTTACCAGACGAACCAGTTTCATTTTCAAGAGCAACAGAAACAGGAGTCATAGTCGTGCGTTAAGGAACACACCCTAAACTGTGAAACTAAGCCAGACAAATGACTGGCCACGCCAGCCAGCCTACTTGACCTGCATTAGCAATGGTTAACCCACTGCTTTCAGTGCAACTTATGTGTGTATGAGTGTTATCATGTCATGGTTAGGTCTGTGCTTCATGCTTTTATGGTTTTGCTGGTGAATTCAAAGCGAGAAGAGAAAAAGAGGTCAGCAAAGGGGATATGAAGTGGAAGAGAGAGAGAGAGAGAGAGAGGAGAGGGGAAAGTTTTGAAGGCTTATCTCAGTAATGTGCAGGGACAGTTGAGCAATGATGAGTGCTGCTGCAGTCACCACTGTCTTTCTACTTAACCCTTCCACTTCCTCCTCTGGCATTATGACAATGAAAGGCTTTCAATCTTTAACAAAGCAATAGAAAAAAAAGATTTATTGCGTAGGTGTGACATGTAATAAACGGGTTGTGTGTTTTTCCCAGAATGAGCATTCTGCAACATGCCCAGACTGGTTTATGACATCCATCATACTTACTTAGTCCTTGTTGCTCCTGGTGGCACGCAGGGCAAGGACTAAAGATCTCCACTCATCTCTGTTGTTTGCTTTCTTCTCAATGCTGTTCCAGTTGTATCCTCTGGTCTTCACCTCTCCTTCGATGGTTCACCTCCAGGTTGTTTTGGGCCTCCCCTCTTTTGCGTTTTCCCCCTCTGGTGTCCAACGCAATGCCACTTTTGTCATGTCATCAGATGGTTTCCTTAATACATGTCCAAGCCATCTCCATCTCCATCTTCTTCTTATCAATATTGTTTCCATGTCCAAGCACCCTGTCGTTTTGCGTAGTTCATGGTTTGTGATCTTCCTATAGGCCAGAATATCCTCATGATCTTTCTGAGGCGGGTATTGTGAAAGCTGGAACGCTTGTCTCTTTCAGTCATTCTCCAGCACTCAGCACCATATAGAAGTACAGCTAGTACACAGCTGTTGTATAACTTTATCTTAGTGTTTCTAGTTATGTGTCGACTTCCAGATGTTTCCAAGTCTTAGAAATGCTGACATCCATCACTAAGTCATTATTACACTGGCAATCCCTATTCACATTAATTTGTGAGGTTGTATTTAAATCTCTTGAATGCAGCCTTCCTTCTCCAGCTTTTCTCTTGCTCAGCCGCGTAGTGCGCATGCGCTGCTGCTGCTGACACTCCAGTAATCCTCTGTTATAGGAGGAGATTGCATCCTCGTCCACTGCGCTCACTGCTGCTACACCAGTGAGGGAGAGAATTAAAGCCCCGTGGACAAAATACAGAACGAGGACCAACATATATAACATGCCCTAAAATGAAAGGATGGAGATGGAGATGGAGCAGCTGTATGACACTGTGAGGAGGCGACAGCGGAGGACTGCATGGAGCGAGGATGTGTTTCCTAATATATAAGAGGCTCAGCAGCATCTTACAGCCCACAAATGATGCAGGAAATATGAGATGAACGCAGGCTGGGATGGTACCCGGCGGAAGATGGTGAAATTGTGCTGCTTCCTGGATGAGACCACATCGGATATTTTGACGTTTTCTTGTCGCCTTCCTGCGCGATGCTCTCCCGAACACACAAACCTCCTTTTTTACATATGTTAATGAGCTAAATTGAACGCGATTAATTATCATGTAACGTTCACATGACTCTGGAAATCTGAACTCTCTTAGATTGAAAGCTCATGTGATCTCTGCGTCGGTTCCCTTAGAATAAAGCAAAACAAGGAATATATCGCACCTCCTTTGACTTTTTTGCCTCAGGGTTTTACAAGCTCACTCTTATGTGCAAATGGGATGATATTTGTTTCCTTCAGATGCTTCGCCCTGCGGAGAGACGAGAGACTGGACAAGTCCACGTAAATCTGAGCAGCAAGTTGATGAACTAGACCGGGCTGGCCTCGGCTCGGCTTGGCTCGGCTCGGCGGTGGGATCAGACAGAAATTAAGCCGTCTCTCTCTCTCTCTCTCAGACAGCGGAAACTATAGGATCATCTCCCGTCCTCGTGTTGGCAGAGCACCCCCCCCCCCCCCAAACCCGAAACGGAACATCCCTCTCTCTGGGATTTCAGTCGGATATTACACAGAACTTGAAGCCTGAGCTGTAAACACTGTCACGCTGTTGAGGTTTTAAAGAGCAGCTCTTTGGTTAAGTTCATGTGAGTTGTTTCTTTTTTTCCTTCAATCCAAAAAAAAAAAATTCTGCAAATACCAGAAGTGTTTTTTTTTTTAACCTCCTGAGAAAAACCTCTCTCCAAGGGGGTTGCAAACATGATGCAGCTGGAGTGTTTTACTGGGAAACTTCCACAGCAGCTGTTAGTCAGACTGGATGTCTGAAAGATGAGACTTGGGATATATTAGCACACTTGCAGTTTTGCCAACACCCTTCCAAAACGCAATGCATTGATTTCCTCCAGTGCCCGCATTGTAAATAACTCTGTGGATATATTTTGTGACTTTTTATTCCAGCATTGATCACTATCCACTGTCTTTTATGGACCGTGATGCTGTTGTCTGCTGTCCTGGATGTTTTCCCCACTTTTTTGTGAACCTTACATGTTCCAGAGGTGTACCATTTGGATGCTGAGATGCTGAAAGACCGTGGACACACCTTTTCCTGCTTTTCGTAATCGATTTGCTTTTTCCGAGCATGTGCGGAGGAAAGAGGAACCAGGCATGAGACTGCACAGACTGGGGAGATGTGTCAGAAGGAACGCGGGAGGAATTATGAGTGGCACTGTGGAGGACGTGGAGCAGAGTGTTACAAGCTTAAAGGCTACGAGAGAGAGAGAGAATTACAAGCCTTTGCTGTGAGAAAAATAGTATTTCCTCCTCTCTGAGGCCAGCTGCTGAATGGGAATCAGCTCTCCATGTATCAAATTAGAAATTACTCTTTGAATTTGAGAACTTCTTCCCCCCTCCGTGCACTGTGGGATATCCACCTTGCATACTTGGCCACCTGCAAGTTGCGCTCACGCTTTGAGTACCCTTATCCTGGATTCCCTGTTGCTGTGTGCCCTCGGAGGTGTTTTGCGGGCGGAAATTCTTCCTGTTTGAAGTAGAAAGTTGTCAACAGGAAGTCTACAACAAATACAAACACACGATTGCTGTTGTGGTCCAAACAACCCCTTTAGTCTGTCTCAGTTTGTCTCACTGAATACAAAGTGTGGATCCCTTGTCAACCTTTGTGCTCTAGGGGAAAAGCAAAACAAGCAGATCCTCCTATCAGAGTGCATTCAGAGACTGACTTCCTATCGCCGTGGTGATGGGGAGCTCAGCCTCGTCTCTCACCGCGGAGACAGAGTCGGACCATGGCTTCCGCAGCACCCCGTACCCGTCGTCACCCCCTGTGGGCTGGCTCAGGAACAGCCACAGCAGCCCCGTGTGGGGCACCACCTTCATCACACGTCAGCAGCAGCACCCGCTGCCTCACCGAGAGCGCAGGTAAGAGGTAACGCCGTCCGCCCAGCCGGGGTGCCAACACATTTCTCAGTCGAGTGCACTCGGGGCTCAGAGTGGGCCTGGCTTGACCAGTCGCAGGAGGAATGAGACGGCAGTGTTGTATTACATGGGAATGCTGCCATTTGAATCTGTGAGCGTACAAACCGGCATTATTTTGAGGCTCTTGTGCTCGTGGGTGCACGCGGTGTCGTAAACTAACACTGTTCATTTGAGAAAGGTATACTTTCTCTTTCACAGGCTTTTAGAGACGCTTACTGAGGATTCAGTAACCTCACCGCCATAGATCAAATCCCTGTTTCATCAAAGCTTATCTAATCAAAGCCTGCGTTTTGATGTTTTTTTATGATGCTCCCAAAATCTGGCCTAAGCCGGATTTGTAAACTAAAATCCCACCCCATTGGTTCCTCCTAGCACAGCTGTACAGTATGTGCTACTCTTCATGCGGTGCTGAGTGGATTGCCTGGACAGATACATTGACCTGACCTCTGTGAGCTCAATGAAAACCAGCCCATTGGTAATTAGAAGATGAGTTGAGCTGTCAAGCTTTGATTTGGTTTTATTAATTTCGGAAATTATTAAGAACAGTGGACACATTTTTCTTGGTAAGTGTGGCTACATACAACTTGCATCTATTGCTAGTTTATTTTACTCCTTTTCAGACTATAACCTATTAAGAGTTTCTCTATGAAAAAACTTGTTGTTTAGCTCGCAGCAGCTGTGTAATCGAGCGTCTAGCACAGCAAACTATTTGTGGAAGAGATGCTATTCCTACACGCTTGTTTTGTCAGTATTGACTGCATGGAAAATATATATTCAGTTACAGTATCTACAAGAAAGACTGTGCTGCAATAATCCATTGTTCCAGTCATTGCCTCCTGAGTCACTGTCAACACAGCGAAAGGCCCATCAGCAGTGTGTGTAAGGAGCTCAGTTTGAATGTGCAGCTCTTCCAGCAGTTTTTGACTGACTTCCTTCCAGAGGATGATGTTCTCAACCGCCCTCACAGAAACTCGTTCAGAAGCGTTTCCAGTTTTTCCTTCAGCTCCTCGTGTCATGTCTCCCGGAACGAGAACAGGCAGTTGTTATCGACCGCCTGTAGTGTATTGAAGTTGTTGCTGAGTCACTCAGGGCATCACGGTCCGGTTGTTAGTTATTGATTTTCAGAGAGGCCCGATCACATTTCCCCACAATGGATGTCATTATTTATTCAGCATCGGTCTCCAGTTGGGCTTTCATCTTTCTTGATTCCTGCCCGCCGCTGTCAATGCTCTCCTTGCTGTTGCTCTACATTTAACAGTTAAGGGCAGTCATGGCTTAGTTTTAAAATATAGACGGGGCATGCTTAAACACGGCTCCGTCAGCCATATAGCTGCATGCGTGAATGGTATAGCTCAGTGTAGTTTTGCATCATACACTGTCAACTTGTCTTTTTTATTCTTCCCTTGCGTCTGTGCATCTGTAGCAACAAGCCTCTGCCTCCATCACCAATCAGACTCCACCCTCAGTCAGCTGAGCACGCAAACACAGGCAGAGACATACAGTACACACCGCTTCAGTCTTCTGCTGGGAGGCAGAGAAGGACACACACACATATCCTGACAATAGATGCTTTAGAAACACTGTGCAGTAGCACTTGGAACATGCCCTCTTATCTATCCCCACTCCCTCTCTCTCTCTCTCTCACACACTCGCAGTCTTATGCACACCGCTGTGTGAGCCTAACAATGTTAGGCAAGCTTTGCTGAGCTGTGACAGAGCATGAAATATAGAAACAACAGAACACTATGAGCCCCAGCTTAACTTCAGCCGCTCTCTTACAGTTTATTCTCTAATATATTGTCCTATGAAACATTTTCTTTTCCCTTGTTTTTCTTAGCACGGAGACCCGCGCGAACAGTCTTGGTCCTTGGGTAATTTCAATTTTGTTTTCATCTAGCGGCGACCCATTGACTTTGGGAAGTGTTTGTGTGCTCTGAATCAGCACCTCGTCTGTGCAGTTTCACTCACAACCCGCACGGCAGACAAAGGTGTGCAACAGAGGTGTAGTTTTTGACGCAAGTCACGTGAGTCGCTACTCAGTGAAGTTAACGTCAACCACGACTGTTTCCTAACCCTAACCCTAAGTGGTTGTTTTCCCTAAACCTAACTTCCTGTGAAAACGGAAGTTTATTTTGAAAGGACACTACGCATGTAACAAGTGTATATTTACACGCTGTCTGGTCTGTCCAAGAGTAACACAACAGGGGTAACCCATTCGTTGGTCTCCGATGCCGAGGGGCACTGACCAAGCGGCGGTATTTGACGAGTTGGGAGTGAGAATGTGTTGGATTTATCAAGTAACAACCAACATCATAGAACTACTGTGAGAGGGCACACACACTGAGAGAGCACATGTTTTTGCCAATGAAACAAAGTATTGACTGAGTTCATTTTTGCCTCTAAGCTATTATTTAAAAATCTATTGTGTTTTTGAGAATCGATTCAGCATCACAAAACATATCGCGATATTTGATTTTTTTCAATATCTTCTTACACCCCTAGTTTTAATAGCAGCACAATGCAGTTTTATCCCAATGCTATTATTAAGTTAACAATGTGACTGTGCTTCATTTTAGCCCCTTAGTGCTGGTGTTTTCCGCTGCACATTGCCTTTGGAGCCCTTTTAAAGTTAGTGTCCACTCTCTCCAGAGTCGATCCCAGTGCCTCCACTGTGTCCCGGCATGATGGATGATGGCGTTTATCGTAGCTCCACTCCACCGGCTCTCCTCCCTTTAATTGGATTAAAACGGGTCCAGTGTGCTCACTGGCCGCGTTTATGTCTGAATTATTTCGGCGCGGCAGTCCTCCCCCAGCCCCCTTTGCTATTGCCTGTCTGACGAAGACAGGGCCGTGTCAGGACAGTCCCCAAGCCACCAGAATAGATTTGGCATGCAGGCTTTAGTCTCACAGTGTGGCTTTCTTTGGAAAACAGAGCACTGATGGCAAGAAAAAAACTAGCCTATTGGCACTCAAACTGACATGATTCCAGATCCCCCCGCCACTCTTGTTGCCATGGAAATCTGTAGCATATTTTCAGTAACCTAATTCCATTGGGCGCTAGATGAGACTACACATGGTAACCTGGAAGCCTCTCACGCTCAACTTACAAATTGCACGTCTGGAGGAATACATATAACCAGCTGATTATTCCCGTCAAGTGGTCTGCCTTCAAGGGTTGGATTTGTGTCTTGGAAACAGGAAGTAAAGCTCCGCTCTGTGCTGCCTGTCTGAGAAGTTCCCCTCTGGCTTGAAGGCAGCGTTGTGTCAGCACAGCAGCGCTTCTGCCCTCCAGGTTCGGGTGCCCGCAGGAAACTTCAGAGAAACAACGTGCCCCTTCCATTTTCTTCCTCCTCCCTGACTCTGGAGCTTCCTGCCGGCTTCCTGCTCGCTCTCGCTTTGCTCTCGTGCCGCTGATGTCTGCTGAAACCCAGTCAGACAGTTTCCTCTGTTTAAAGATTCAAATGTCTGAAGCTGTCTCCGGCGTTGACAGGTCCGCCCGTCAAAAATGAGCGCCGGTCGTGAAATATTAACCGAGGGCACAGCTAGAGGTCAGAAGTTATTCTTTCGTTCTTAGTATCTTTAGTCTCTTATTCTGGAGAAAGAGATTGTTAGTTCATATCTTATTTTGAAAATAGTTCCGGGCTATGAGGCTTCGATCATGAGGTGCGTGATCATCTGGGTCAGCGACCACTTCATAAAAAGCTTAACCAGACTCCGATATTCTCATGCATGGTTTTACCCTGACACATAATATTCACACAACACCACCCTTGTTTCTACAGCATCACGCCCTCCTTGTGATATTTCATTTTCATATAACGTATAGCCTCGATGTTTGTTGGAGGACTATCTCGGCTTAAGGGCACTCTTTCAAAAGACCTTTTTATCTAATTTGCTCAGGCAGGAGTCTTCTTTGTGCCAACACAATAACATTTTATGAATCTATTCTGTCTCGAAAAGTCTCATTAAAAAGTGTCCCGCTCAATGTCACCGGCATCAAAACTTCCCCAATTATCTTGTTGTGCTGTCCCCTGTGACTAAGGCGTCACTGTCACCAATCCCTTGTGCTCAGCATGTCACAGTAGAAACTCTTTATCTGGGCTCTAGCTACACCGCCTGAGATAAGTTGCAGTCCTTGGCTCAGCTCTATCATGTTTGTGGTAACTAATTCATTCTGGGAAAGCTGTCAGGGTTGAGTAATGAGTCATATTCGTGCCACAACATATTACCTGGCAGGTAGAACCGAGGCTGTTACAGTTAATCCTCAAGTCTTTGACCCTGACTCCTCGACATCACTTTTAAGTAAAAAGGTGGCTCTGATCTCACATCAAGACGAATCCCACAATGAAGTGATAAACAAATCCAGTCAAACTGCTGCAGACATTCATTACTAGAGGGGTGAAATAAATTCTGCTGGTTTCCTCGAGTGTGGTAAAACGCTGATCTAATCCCTGTCAGTGAAGTTTTCTGGGTGTGTTCAGTTGCAGCAGAATTTCGACATTCATTATCCTTTTTTTTTTTTTTTTTAAAGCGTGTCTGATCCAATAACAAGCTGTGCTCTGTTAAACAAGAATCACCACTCAGTTGATATCATCGTTCGGTCTGCTAGTGATGTTTCCGTAGAGGAAGTAAAAAAAAAACATAAAAAGCACAAGCAGTAATGCCAGTGCTCTGAAAACCCTTAATGCCCTTGCGGTTGGTTGTGATGAAAATCACTCCCAGCATCCCTGTCGCTTCTCAGGTCGCTTGCTATTAAACAGGTTCATCATCGAGTTCACAAGAACCAAGGCATGTTTCTATCACAAACATCTACGTCTCCGGCTATCTCGCCCTGCGTTTGCTCAAAACTGCGCCCTGTAAATGTTTATCACGAGAGTGACTCACTTTATTTGAGCATGTTTGTGTGTGTGGGGGCTACATCTGGTTCAACACAGTCAGACTACCTCGAGTTATTCAGCCTCACACAGCCTATTAGTAATCGCTGAGAACTGATGTTGCAAAGCTGGTTATGGAGAAGTTCAAATAACAAATCAACAGATCAGGTTTAATATGAGATAAGATAAAAACGTAATAGTAGTAGGAATAGTAGTAGTAGTAGTAACTGACTAAGAGATACAGTATAACACATGACCAGTGAACAGCGTGTTTAGAGGGATCTATTAGCAGAAATGGAATATAATATTCATAACTATGTTTTCATTAGTGTATAATCACCTGAAACTAAGAATCTTTGGGTTTTCATTAGCTTAGAATGAGCCCTTTATATCTACATAGGGTGCGGCTCTCTGGGGCTCACATTACCGCAGTCTTGGAAAGGAAGGAGTGAGTGGAGGGGTACTCAGTTGGTTGCAATCTGCAACCACACCACTAGATGCCACCAAATCCTACACATTGTACCTTTAAGAGGAAGCAATGGAAGTCGAAAAAAATATCAAAATGATTAAAAAGCCTTTATGCCATAGGCCTTACTACCTTTATGTAAACATCAATCTACTAATACATTTATGTGCATTATAAAACACTGTAAAGGTAACACTGAGGCTCGCAGGGATTACTGGATGAAGATTTGTTTTGCAGTGTTTGCTTGGAGGCAAGACAGTATCTTATTATTTGCCGTATTGATTACCCTATTGATCATTTATTAGCCTTAGTTGACCCCACGTTAAAACTGCTTTAACTTGCAGCCCAAATATTCAATTGCTAATGATCTAAAACCTAAAATATGTGAAGCTTTTGCCATGTTTGATGTATTAACTGGAAATGATGAAAGATATAGGCACAAAACATATTTTCTTACAGTATTTCTCTGTTGTATTTCTCTTGTACAAAAGTCTATGCAGAGCCACAATTACCCAACACTGTATCGATTGGCTCTGTTATTTAGCACCTACATAGAGGTAACCACCTCCAACCAATGATGAGCTAGTTTGCAAGTTGAATATACTATGAAAATACTTTCAAATTGTGCAAATACACACCTTTTTGCGATGTGGTTTAGCTTGCAGGTGTATACAAGCTACACATTGCAGTTCTGGGGTCAGTTTTTTTGTGTCTGTCAAGTGTGTTCTCATACCAGGAAGTTCACTTGGTATGTTGCTCTCAGATACATGTAGCATGTAAGATAAGATAAGATCATTTTTGTCAGTGTAAAGGGCATTGAATAGAGTAGACAATATGTTAGGATTAAGGAGTTCTGTGTGGTTACAGTCGAAGCTTTGAGAAACCTTTTTTGCAACATTTTGAAAGCACAGCCAGTCACAAGATGAACTGTCATGGAAACTCTGCGTGGCACTTACTGTGCGCTGCTGACTGACGGGCCATGTGTTACATAATAAGTGCTGACTGACTCCATTTGTGTTTTAGCTTAGTCTAATGTCAGGATTCATTTATCAGACAGCCTGTTAAGTGTTTGAATTGGTGAGGGAGAACTAATAGTATGACATTTTTGGTGTTCTTTCATTATTAATCGTGGTCTTTGTTTTTAGATTATAATGGGACCAAAGACATGTCTGTACTGTACAATATCATCTGATGATAATATAACCAAAATAGAAGTGACATTTTAAAAAATAGTTGAATGTAAATGTGAAAGCGGCTCAGAGTTATTGTCATGTTTAATCATCAAGGAAATGGATTGTCAACAGAATATAAAAATACACATTAGGAGTCAGTTTCCTGGCTTGTTTTTGTGTTGAATGGAATAAAGCATATGCCTCCAGTGGCCGAGGAAGGTACCACGTTTTCACCCTCAGGCCCTGGGCTCGGGGCCAACCACAGAAAGGCAGTGCTAATGACTGTCGCACAAAGGCCAAATGTCTCACAGCGACGCAGGGAGAAGCTGGCGAGACTTGGTTCACTTGATCTCGCAAACCGAGTTCAGTAAGTGGAGTGAATCCAAGTAGCCAGTCATAGGTGGCCCACACACAATCATCAGTACTTTTGTATCTTACATCCAGGATTGTGTACATTCTGTATCTCTCTACTGAGGTACCTGTTTCTCTAAAGCCTGAGGACTTCCTTACTCAGTTCCTCAGTTGTGGCAGTTACTTTAACTTTTCCCACCCACCATCGTGTTACTGGTTTGCTCGTTTTCACTGAGCACAATAGAGCTCTCGCTCCTTATAATAGTCTGCCGAAGTGCTCTATGATTGTCTTACACCCTGGCGGCAATGCATTGAAAAATTGGCCAAGGGTCATTGATGCTCTTACTTAAATTAATTTAGACTAGGAGCAGGTACTTTATAGGCAGCAGGACTCATTGCAAAAAGATGGGTTTTCTAGAGGTGAGGTCTCTCTCTCTCTCTCTCTCTCTCTCTCTCTCTCTCTCTCTCTCTCTCTCTCTCTCTCTCTCTCTCTCTCTCTCTCTCTCTCTCTC
>CAKAOH010001008.1:0-54395 GCA_916701665.1 Sebastiscus tertius | reverse complement strand
TTGGTGTTTCGCCTCGCTGTATTTGCGGTATTTTTTTCAGCGCTGTGTCCGCCATTTTCGTAGCTTCCTCTTGGATGTGTGCTTACGATCTGGCACCTGGTCTCTACGTTTTTGTAGAGGTTGACGCCCAGAAACTTCCCCAACACAGCAAAATGAAAAGAGAAAATACAGGCTGAGGGCAGGGACTCTGCGGAGTCTATAGATTGTTTTTTTTCACTCATTGTCAACAAATTCTTATTTATCATGTTGGCCTGGCAAAAGGCAAAGCCTCTTGGCAAGAAATGTCAAAAGTTGGAAGAAGAAGAATATGCATGGGACAACAGTAAGCAGCAGACAGACAAAGGTTAGGGAATATTAGTGGGTTGGGAAACAGCGCCATCTATCAGCGAGTATGTCCATAATAGAGTTCTTGACGACTGAATACTGTATTTGTTCTGGGAACTTTCAACAGAATATGTTGAGCAGAACGGGTGTTGTAGGCAGCAGAGGAATTTGGCAAGAGTTGACACAAGTAGGAGGGGCAGACCAAGGAGGGTTTGTAGATAAGCATGAACTGATGAATGCTGCGACGGGTGTGTAAAGATGGCCAGTTGACAGAGGAATAAAGAGTGCAGTGGTGTGTTTTCGAAAGGGGTATTTCTAGCAAACCAGATAGCAGACTGACAGAGAATACTGAGCTCCTGGAGTGAGCCTTTGCATGCCGACCTATATGTAACGTCACCATAGTCTAACATGGGAAGGATGGTCATTTGAACTAGAGTTAATTTAGCAGAGGGACTGAAGGTGGAGCGCAATCTATACATGAAACCAGTTTTAATTTGACATTAGGTTGTAACCTGCTGATATGGTATAAGAAGCTGTCTTGCCAGATATCCAAGTATTTGTATTCAGTGACCTGGTCTAGGATAGCCCTGTTGAGTGTACCAAACCACATGAACTTGGTGTTGGTGGTGTTTAGTAGGAGGTTTAGGGTCTATTGGACCCTAAGGAAGCTATGCTGAAGTGATATAAGTACTACATCTGGGAATGGCATAAAGGACTGTGTCGTCAGCATAAAGGTGGATCGATGAGTCTCCAACAGAACAAGCAATGCCATTTATATAAATAGAAAATAGTGTGGGGACTAAGATCGAGCCCTGGGGTACACCCTTAGTGACAGGGAGGGGCTGGGAGAGGAGTTGTTCGGACTTGGCACCCTATCCGTGAGGTAGTTAGAAAACCCCGCCGGTGAGGGACCAGAGACCCTAATGCTGCCCATCCTACCAGCAAGGAAAGAGTGGTCCACAGTGTCCAAGGCCTTAGCTACATCAATAAAGATTGCTAGATAGAGAAAGAACGAGCAGGACCCGTTGCTCGTGTGAGAACATCCCTGTACAAAACACAGGCATCGTAGTGAGAGAGACGTCACTTATGTGACTTTTTGAAGTGTAGTCTTTCTAATTACCTGTTTTCACAGTCTGATACTTCAACAGTTTTATAACAAACTGTCTCTCGCCGTTGACCACCGTTCATATTCTTTCCAAAATAAGGTCCCATGGTGGTCCCTCCGAAGGGGCGGAACTTCGCCTCCCTATCGAGATGGTCCTATAACGGTTAGGATCAACCTGGTCTCCTCCCTTGAAAAGAGGGACGCACTACAGCTGCTTTCCATGCGTGTGGGATTTCAGCTGTGTGGAGGGACAGGTTAAAAAGATCTGCAATGGGAGCTGCAATGTTGGGGGGGCTGCAATCTTAAAGAAGAACGGGTCCAGCTCATCAGACCCAGCTGTTTTTTTGGGGTCCAGTCTAAGCAGCTCATCTAAGATCCCACCCTCTGAGACAGCATGTAGGGTGAGGCTATGTAACCTTGCATGGCAGCGGGATTCTCGTGAGGTCACAAGATCAAACAGGATCACATATCACATGAAAATCCATCTTTCTCAGGCTTCAGGTAATGTGTTTGTGGCCGGCAAGCCAGACCACGGACCAATCAGTATCCTGTGAGGAGCTACTGGCAGCTATAGCCGTGGTTTAGGTGTGTGTGACGACACGGAGAGGCGACTGTTCATCTTAAACACTCCTGAAGAGGTTAGCGTTGCTGCACTAGCATTAGTTATATCAGAACTGGAGAGCAAAGAACGGCACTGAAGGCTTTTCTCAATGGAAAAGATGTTTTTGCTCTTCTCCCGAGTCCGACTGGCCGAGTTTGATTGACAGATGGTTCATACAATCACCTGCCAAGTAATATTTGAAAGTGCCTGCTCTTTTCCAAACAGTTTCCAATGACGGCTTCTCAGATGGTTCTGTGTAACAAACCATCTGGCGGGTCAGGTTAGAGACTATGTAACACTCATGTATGATCCACTACATCTAACAGGCCCAGTGGCAATCTGTGAAATCTGCAACCAGCCCTCTGCCAGGCTGTTTGTTCCCTGTTTAGATGGACACATTATCTTCCTCACAGCCAGGCCCAATGGATAGCTGATGGGTCAAGCTGACCTGGCCACTGTTCAACAGTTTTGACTGAGTTAGGGTACATACACCTGTTTTAAAGTTGTACCAGCCAAGATTTGAATGTAAAAATAAACCAGACTTATAGGGGCGAACTACAGACCAGTGTCCATCCCTGTTAAACCAGATACCAAAGTCAGTGATTTTAAATTTGTAGGTCATTTTGGATTCCCAACTCAAATTTGATAAACACAATGCAAGACACTAAAGGCAAATCTGAACTGTTCTAGAAAGATAAGACATTGCATACCCCTTAAGGCAGCTCAACTGTTCATGCCTGACATGATATTTTCACATTTATCCTATTGTGTTACTGTATTGAGCCAGGTTTCACAGTCAACTATCAAACCTGTTATATACCTAAACAAACAAACAAACAGAAAATAATGGATCAAAAACAAATGAAATGGCACCACTGTATACTTCTGATAAAGTACAAGTTGCTCAGTTATGTCAGCTTTATCAAGTTTTCGTTCATTAAATTGATTTTTTAAATGTGTGAACAATCTTGCCCCAGCTGTACTTTGTCCATATGTCACAAAAACAAATACCAATAGAATAGAAACTAGGGGATCAGCAAATGGCAACTGCAGGGTGAAACAGGGGAAAACTACTGTGTGTGTGTGTGACTGTGTGAATGGGATGCTTCCTGTTCATACCTTTTGATAGAGGGCTGTCCCGTTGGTGTCGTTCCCTACAGCAACCATCTTGTAGTCGGTGGCATACTGCAACATAAAGGGAAGGAAAACTTGTAGTTCATGCAGTCATTTTTTGTTTAGTATAAGACTTGTCACAACTCCTCGTGTGTTTATAAGTGAGCATTTGATATGTTGCTGGGCACATTTTTGGACAGAGCCAGGCTAGCTGTTTCTCCTTGCTTTCAGAGAGAGGTATCGATCTTCTCATCTAACTCTAACTAAAAGAAAGTGAATAAATGTATTCCCCAAAATGTCAAACTACTCTTTTAATTTAAATTATTTAATCAGAGCAGCACTTAACTTCTGTCAAATACAATTATAATCTTTGCAAACTCTGAACCCATCAGCTATCGGTCTGACGACGGATAAGCTTCTGGGGCCAATGGGCTATATTTCTGCTGTTCCAGTTTAGCCAGCCGACATCCAGGCCAAGACTTCCTCTTTCAGTGCACTGCTCATTGTTTACAGTCCAATTAGCAACTTGAAATGCGAGACTGGAGTTGGAGTTGAGGGACAACGTGTACGACCACATTGTTTCACAACCAGCCAGTTTATACATAAATTTCAAACCACTTAAAAGCTAAATCATTGTCAGACCAGATTGCATTTCAGCCAATGTGTTCTGTTCTGTTTACCTGCAGTGCACAAAAGCCTGCTCAAACGTGATTGGTCGATACTACTCGGACTACAAACGGAAACCAGAACACTTTCAAAGTCAAAAATCGTGTCCCATGCCTACAGGAATCTGCAGAATCAGTTTATAGAGATTATAATCTTTGCATAGAGATGTTAGTGGATGTTGTGAGTGTTTTTTACTAAATTTTGCGAAGCTTGCTTTTCAGTGTTAACAAATTATTATTGGCTGAGTAAGGTTGGAAAAAATGACACTGCTTCGTCTGTTCATTGCGCTCATAAGGAATGCAGCATGTGCATGGAGATGGGGGCCAGCTTGACTCTGTCTATTGAAGACAGTCTTTCAGCAGTAAAGGAGACAACTTGCACTGCAACAATGCCCCCTCTCTCTGTATTTCTTTAAAAAGCCCTCTCGGATAAAGGTTCCCAACATCTTGACAGATTTATGGACTTTAAATGAACCTACAGGCTCTTGAAACCTACTGTGAGCATACAAAGACTTACAGTACGTGACTGTAGTTGTGAAACTAAAAAGATAGACTTCCCCATCATCTAAGTCTTACACTTCATTCGTCTTTTTAAGCATCTAGCTGCTTGTCATGTTGTGTAAATCTCCCCTCTTCTCTGCTTTCTTGGTTTAATCCACAGTTGGGACCGTTCCACGGGGGCTCTGCCACACTAGTAGGCCCGGTAGTGGGGGTGAATATTGAACTCTGTGAACTGGCTGCACTTTGAAACTCCATTTCCTCTCAATGTGCAAAGTCACTAACTTGTTTGCGGGTTTATAATTCACTGACCTGGTTATAGGGAAGTTTAAGACAATTGGCCCGGATGTACGAGTGTCTGTGTGCTTACTTTGCTTTTTGTGTGTGCAGAGCCATTTTGTATCGCCACATCCCCAAATATTGAACTTTCCTGGTTCTTATTTTAGCCTAAACAGACACGATCATAATTCTAGGAAGTGGAGCGCGGGCCGTCGTTCAAGAGCAGCGAGGCGAGGTGGGTTGCTAGGCTGGATGGAATGGAATGGTTTCGCCATGGTAACGGCTGGTAAGGGACAAGGAAAAGAAGCGTTTTGGCGAGCAGGGGAGAGCAGCGGCCTCTATTCTGAGCGCCTGCTCATTAAGAGGCATTATGATGCTCTCCAGCGCTACGGCCGGGATTTACCGCCGCTGTGAATGAACGTGGTGTGGCATCCGCGTGGTCGGTGGAAATAAATTCTGATGAACAATCCACACAAGACACAAACGGACGTGAGGACAAACGGACTGAACGTGGTGATCAAAAAGGGGAAATGGTGGAAGAAAGTGAGGACAATGTGTTGAGGTGCTGGCACTCACAGAACGGAAAGCAGCAGCCACCAAGTTCGCCGGGAATAAATTCCTGCGGAAGAAAGAGAAAAAGTTAGAGCCACAGAAAATGTTGTTTTTCCTATTTGATGTTTGTAATTGACCAAAACACTCTGGTAATATTTAAGCCTGTGGCCTGAACACTATAGCCTCATAAAGTCTTTCATAACTGTGTGGTTGACCCATCTGAACAATAAATTGTTCACAGGATTGGTTTATCATCACACACTTTGGCTCTTCTCCCAGGATCGTCCATTAAGTCCACTGTTCTCTAAATTCCCTGACGGAGCAGTTGTTCTGGCACTGATCTACTGTCTGGTTCATCTACCAGTAAAACAAATCACCAAGGATTACATATTCCTGGAAGTTCATTTACTTTTCAGTTTTCCTTTATCTGATAGTCAAACTGAGATAAGATAAAAAGTCTTTCATCCCAAGTGACATCAATATTCTTGTATTTGCTTGTCTGCTTTTTATGCTGTTGTTTCCTGTGTTTGGTTAGCCAAAGACAAATTTCCACTCTGGTGGACAATAATATTTATTGAATTGTATTGTATTGTATATTTATTTTTCAAGAGACATTCATAAAAAAAAAAAAATTTTAGTCATGTGTTTTTCCTGTAATCGGTCAGACTCTGGCTTTAGTCTGTATATTCTTAAATTTTAAAAATACAGCCCCCTGAGTAGGCCTGACTCCTGCATCTGCATTACTTTGTGTAAACTACTCGCTAATAATAAGCTGACGGATTGATCTGTAATGTCTTTAGTAACCCTGGATAGAACGCACATATTTGGGGCTGGTAAATCATTCCTAATAAAATTATTTTCATCTCAGTTTTTTTAGCGGTTACTTCAATAAGAGAAGAAGAAAAATGCTAGATATCATAAAAAAACAGAATGCATTTTTTTTTTCCAATTCATTAATAGTCTGAGGGCCGGATGGGAAGATTTGGCGGGCCGTATGTGGACCGCGGGTCGCCAGTTGACGATCACTGCTCTATAATGAATGACAGATCATGTTATTGTCTATTGTCAAGACATGAAAACAGTGTTGATGGGGCGTGAAGCACTTGTACCAAAGATCAGGGTTAACCAAAGGTCAAGATTAAGAAAGGTACATGGGTGAAAAATTAATCTGGATCATGCTGTATTCTGTTGTTTGCTGACACCACAAAACCAATCAAGCATTAGTGAGCATTAGATTATAAACTCTCATGTGCGTTCTCACTTAATAGTAATAATTTTAATATAACAGCCAAAGGCATTTTACCTTGTCCTCACTTCACACAGATCTATAGGGTTAGGATCGAGCAATAGCTGGGGTATTATTTGCCTGCCTGCACAGGCTTGCATGCATATGATGTACACAACATTTGATTTTATCCCATTCGTAGGCCCATGGCAGTGAGCACTCCAGATCTGCAGAGGCTGTGGATTGAGCACCAAATGGACTATATTATATGAAGTTCAGATTCTGTGTATATACAAATAAAAGCCTGTTAATTAAATAAACTATTAAAAAGCCATTAAATAAACTTGCATTTTCAAAATTCGCTCCTGGTTAGAGCAGTAAAGGCTTCACAAATGAACCCACTCCCCTCACTAAAGAATGACTGAAATCCTTCCAATCAGGCCAGTTTGCAGCATTTGTACTGGAAAGCATCCAGTCAACTGGTTTACCTCATTTGAATTGCATGAGTTGCTGCTGATGGTAGCCACTATAACTCAATGCTTTAACATAATTCCACAGAAAATATAATAAAATCAATAAATAACATAGATAAATGTGGTTATTTTACCTCAGGAGATGAATTTAGGCAGCCAGTAGTGAGAGAGTACGCAATAGTTTGCAGCCATGCTAGAAGCTCTGTGAGGCTGTACTTAGGCACAGCAGCGTCTTAAGCTAAATGCCAACATGCTGATATTTAGCAGGTTTAAAGCTCCTCCGTGTAAAGATATAGAGGAGAAATGTCTACCTGAGCAGAGAATGAAGTCACTCTCTGTGTGTGTTGTAATCAGAGTTTCTCCGTGCTTTGTTGACATAGCCGGGCCTGTTGCCATTCTTTGCAATGTTAGCAATATTAGCAGAGGTGTGGACTGGCGTCACAAATTTGATGACTTTCGACTTAACAAAATAAAAAAAAAAGACATGCAACTCGAGTTGGACATTAACACCAATGACTCATGACTTCACTTGGACCTGAGCCTTTTGACCTGAGAAATACTTGATAGGCTGCCTTCCCTGCGGCCCGGTACTGAAACTCCCACCGTTTATTTACTTTATGAGACATCCTTTATTGATTAGTTTGGGAAGAGGGTTTACTGGTGGGGAAATAACTGAGCTGAACAAACTGAACAGAGATCCTTTATTGATTTGTTTGGAAAGAGGGTTTACTTGCTGAACTGAACTGAACTTTGCTTAATCCCCAAAAAGTAGTTTTTTTTCTTTTTTTATGTGAACTCTGGACTCTTTATTTTTGCCAAATATTATCTGGACCTGCATTTGATTATCTTACACTTAACTCCCCAGATCCACTTTATTTGAACCAATCCGACATCATTCAATCAAGTTGCAGGAGAAAACCATGAAGAACTACTGTTACATTATTGAGCACCAGTTGGCGCCAGTTACTGTGGTGTTAAATTGGCATTACGTTTGGTGCTGAGTGCATTATGACTTGTTTAGTACTCGAAACTCAAAGTTTAGGACTTGGGACTGGACTCGGGACTTGAGTTTTTGATGTACAGTTTGGGGGCAAGTCATAGTCAAGTCAGCACACTGACACACTTGACAGCTGCTGTTGCCTGTTGGGCTGCAGTTTGCCATGTTATGATTTTTCTTATGCTAAATGCAGTACCTGTGAGGGTTTCTGGACAATATGTGTCATTGTTTGTGTTGTTAATTTATTTACAATAATAAATATATATATATACATTTGCATAAAACAAGCATATTTGCCCACTCCCATGTTGGTAAGAGTATTAAATCCTTGACAAATCTCCCTTAACGGTAAATTTTGAACAGATAAAAAATGTGCGACTCATTTGCGATTCATCGTGATTAACTACTATATACAGCGGGTAAAATAAGTATTGAACACGTCACCATTTTTCTCAGTAAATATATTTCCAAAGGTGCTACTGACATGAAATCTTCACCAGATGTAGCAAAGAGCTTTCTCAAGACCTTCGCAACCTTATTGTTGCAAAACATACTGATGACATTGGTTACGGGCACATTTCTAAACTTTCTAAATAAATTTCTAAATAATCCGGATGTGGAAAGAACATCATTTCACCATAAACTGACCACGACCAGGTGCTCCTTGCAAGATTTCAGACAGAGGAGTGAAAAGAATTATCAGAAGAGTTATCCAAGAGCAAAGGACCACTTGTGGAGAGCTTCAGAAAGACCTGGAATTAGCAGGTACAATTGTTTCAAAGAAATCAATAAGTAATGCACTCAACCACCACGGCCTGTATGCACGCTCACCAAGCAAGACTCCATTGCTGAAGAAAAAGCATGTTGAAGCTCGTTTTAAGTTTGCTGCACAACATTTGGACAAGCCTGTGAAATACTGGGAGAATATAGTCTGGTCAGATGAGAGCAAAGTTTAACTCTTTGGATGCCATAGTACACACCATGTTTGGAGGACAAATGGCACTGCACATCACCCTAAAAACACCATACCAACAGTGAAGTTAGGAGGTGGGAACATCAAGGTGTGGGGCTGCTTTTCAGCATACGGTGCTGGCAAACTTCACATAATTGAAGGAAGGATGAATGGAAAAATGTACCGAGACATTCTTGATAAAAATCTGTTGCCATCTACCAGGATGATGAAGATGAAACGAGGGTGGACATTTCAGCAAGACAATGATCCCAAACACACAGCCAAGGAAACTCTCAATTGGTTTCAGAGAAAGAAAATAAAGCTGCTAGAATGGCCCAGCCAATCACCCGACTTGAATCCAATTGAAAATCTATGGAAAGAACTGAAGATCAGAGTTCATAGAAGAGACTCACAGAACCTTCATGATTTAAAGACTGTTTGTGTGGAAGAATGGGCCAAAATCAGCCCTGAGCAATGCATACGACTAGTTTCTCCATACAGGAGGCGTCTTGAAGCTGTCATTACCAACAAAGGCTTTTGTACAAAATAAATATCAGTAAGCGTGTTCAATACTTTTTATTATTACACGTAATTTAATTTCTGAACTTATTTGTTTTGGTTTCTTTGTATGTATGGATTACTTGGGTTGTTACCGACATCTGGTGAAGATTTCATGTCAATAGCACCTTTGGAAATATATTTACTGAGAAAAATGGTGATGTGTTCAATACTTATTTTAACGACAACATGAAAAAAAAATACATCTGCACATTTTTGAGACAAACGGAACCCCATATACATGAAGAGCTTGCTGGATATATATTTTAACCATTTATTATTTATAAATCCATTATGTAAACTTTTTCCTAGACCGTCTTTCTGTAAAGGCACCAAACTGAGATTATTTTCACTACTGTAAAATAAGCATACAGGGATTACTGGAAGCCTGCTGGCCTTTTCCATGTATTAGTGTGTTTGTTGTAACTTTATCCTCTGTAGCCACACTGTATTGTGCAAAGAAATACAGACTTTGCTCACATCTATTCCCATGGCCAGACCACAGACCAGGCAATTCAGTCCGTAACCCCATGATGACCCCCGTCAACTCTGCCTTCAGTCCGGGGCCAAATGCAGCTTCAGCTGTTAAACATGTCAGCTCCACTGGCCACACTGGCAGGTAGCCACGATATCGTCCCTTACTCATTGCTTTGTTTCATGATGCTGCTAAGAAATGTAATTATTTGGTTCAATTCTTTCCCTCTTCTTCCATTTATGAAGGCGGTCGGGTTTCCTGCTGTCACATGAGCGAGGCGAGGATCTGGATTAACCCTGGGAAACCAGAGCTGGGAGCTGGCATGCTTTTCCCACAGAGCCTCCCCGGAGCCCCACTGGCTCCTCTCTGCGGACTGATTTTCAAAGCTGTTACATAACAACTTGATTTCCTAATTAAGTGAAGCCAAACATCATTCATGATCCTTTTAATTCAAGGCTGCAGATGCTTGTTATTAAGCTAATGTGGCCCACAAGGAGTGATTCTGACTTTCTGGTTTAGGGGGTTTTCTCTAATGTCTGGACATATTTCCATATTAAGATTAATTCTCCACACAGAAATACAAGTAAGAATATGCTGTATATGAAAGTATTATTTTCCCATAACTCGATTTTATTGAATTGTATCCTTCATTTGTTGTTGGAATGTTTTTTCTTTATAGTTAGTTTTACCTTCACTACCATGACTGTGACTGCGTGTCCCTGCAACGTATCCTCAGACAATGATGGTATGATATCTTCTGAAATGCTACTACTCATTTTTCGTGCATTCTCCTATGAATGTCCAGCAACACAAGTGATCAGTGCGCCTATGCAAGTCCTTGCAATGCCGGACCTGTTTAGGCCACAAAATTACTTTGGTTTTGTTTAGAAAAACATCGTGGTTTAGGTTAAAAGAAAGACGTTTGTTATGTAACTTACTGGCATTAGTTAAGCTACATAACAAAAGTAAGGTAAAATAAGTAGTCGTAGTCACTGTGACGTCACCCATTAGTTTGTGGACTGTCGTTTTGAAGCTTTGCATTCTGAATTTTGTCGGTCGCCATCTTGGTTTTTTGCAACCAGACGTGTCACAAGAGGGTGGAGCTAAGCACAACTGAACACTGAATAAGACATTTTAGGCGACAAAAAAGGTTATAATTAACTTTCATTAACTCTGAAAACACAGTGTGAAAGGGTTAAAGTTGTAAGATGAAAACACGGTCACGCGTGGTAGCGAGCTGTCAATCACAACCGTATCCACACCCTAAGGCATCCCCTGCTTTATGGTCTATTTGACTCTAAATGGGACCATAATTTACGAAATGAACATCATGCTGTACTGAAGAAGACTTGAAACTAGTGATTGACACCATAAACTCATGTTTACTCTGTTTACTGAGGTAATAAATCAAATGAGAAGTAGGGTCATTTTCTCATCGACTTCTATACAATCAGACTTCTTTTTGAAACCAGAGGAGTCGCACCCTGCTGGCTGTTAGAAAGAATGCAAGTTTAAGGTACTTCAGCGTTGGCTTCACTTCTCAGACCCAGAGGTGTTTAGAAGGTACCACCCAAGTTGCGAAAAACTCTTGCGAGGGCATTGACCTCGGATGTTTATGGTTAGACACCGGTCACCGGGCAGCGAGTTTCGTGAGAGCTTTAGGGGTTACCTTCTAGACAGGACCGTTTCACACGGGACCCGAACAGCGGCCTCCTGGGTGAAAGTCCTGTGTTTGTTTGACCGATCCATCCACATCGACCTCCAGACTTTGTCGCTCTTTATACTACGTCACCTGACTTCCTTAGTGGTAGCCCTGCACGTCCTGGCTCACAATTACATGGATTATATATGAATTACAGTGAATTACAGTATAAGCATGGACAGTGGATGAGAACAGCCTGGTTTCAAAAGAACATAGTTAAAATCAGAACAAGTCGCTGTTTGCTAAAATATTTTCTCCACTACTGGCAGGGAGGTTGTGTCTGGAATGAATTTATTCAGGAATGTGGATCTTTTATTGGAGCATTTATCTGCCGTGAGATCATAAGAGATCAGAGATTAAATCGCTGTAGGAACAGTTTTAAGAGAATAAAGTTGAGCTTGGAATAATGTTTGAGGAGAAAGCCTGTAAAAAAAAAACAACGTATCCTGTAAAAACATAAAAAGTGACCCTACTGGATATTGAAAGGATTCCATGTCCATGTAATGAGAGTGTGTTGACGGAGAAATCAGACTACCCTCACAGGGAAAAGGAGCAACTGATTAACACAATATTTAGACTTGAACATCGTGTCCTGGAAGCGGTACAATCAAAGGCACCGCCGAGGTTGTTTAACACTTTCATGCCCTGACTGGTATAACTCTCTGAGGAAATGGATCCTCTGTGGATTGAAAATTATCCAATTTAAAGACCCCAAACTGTCAGTTTCAGTCCAAGTAAAATACAAAAAAATATAAGTTCAGAATTGGCTTTTAAATCCTGTACTGGTCTAATCCTTCCTGAAATGTTTTGCTCACCAGTACAAACATAAAAGTAAAAGACTGAGAAATAAATACAGCCCGTCCACCTGCTATTGTGATAACGGAGAAATGCTGACAGCAGCGGACCGTGTTCAGTTTGTCTTCCTCAAAATACACTCTCCACTCTTTCAACAGCTGTCGGCTTTCCCTCACTCTGTGGGAACTTATTATTAGGACACCTCCTGGATGGGCCTCTTGTTACCAGTAGTTGGTATTTTCTGGACATAAAAACGTGCTTGTCTGTGTAATAATGGCACCAAACAAGAAGACATTGATGAGGCTCGGCACCCCCACTCATACCCTGCTCCTAAAAGTTGGTGGCAAGTCATAGTCAAGTCAGCACACTGACACACTGACAGCTGTTGCTGCCTGTCGGGCTGCAGTTTGCCATGTTATGATTTGAGCATATTTTATATGCTAAATGCAGTACCTGTGAGGGATACTGGACAACATTTGTCATTGTTTTGTGTTGTCAATTGATTTCCAATAATAAATATATACATACATTTGCATAAAACATCATATTTGCCCACTACAATGTTGATAAGAGTATTAAATACTTGACAAATCTCCCTTTAAGGTACATTTTGAAAAGATGAAAAATGAGTGATTCATTTGCGATTAAATATTTTAATCGAATGACAGCCCTAGTTAAAAGAAAAAGTAAATCAGCAACCAAAAATTTAGGTTCAATCAGTCCACAAGATCTTGACATGCCTCTGCAAAATTCGTATAATGCCTCTTTCTCTTTTCCACTCGAAACACAAAGCAAGAAGAAAAGCACGACTAACAAATTGCTTTAAGCTGCATGCTGAACTCAGTGGTGGGAGAAGTACTCAGAAAGCAGCAACACATCACCTCAAAATCTCAAGTTACTTAAATACTTTCCAGTGCTGACTGAGCTGCATGTGGAGGGGAGGATTTGAGCTTTGCTTTTTCCTTATAAAGTTTAAGCAAAATGAATTCAGAGGGTCATGAATGCTGGAAAGGAGTCTGTAACAGCGGTCTGATCATTCATGCGACAAAATGTGCAGTGCATTTTGTCCACTCTCAATCTGAATTGCAAATCAAGACAGTTTTAGGACTCAAATGCACACTCATGGTTAACTTTTTTAACCCTCTGAGACCCACGATAGACCAGTTTTTTTGTCTTTTTTAGGGGGGTACAGGGAGTTTTTATGGGGAGATAGCAGGTCAACAGTAGGTGTCACATAGAAGTGGTGTACAACATCTGAAAGCTGGGAACCTGAAGATTAATTTGAGATGCAGCTCAGCACTGTGTGTCAAGGTGTTCTAGTCATAAATTAAAATAAATTGTGAACGTGTATAAGGGTTTAGAACATTATGATATATATGATAGTACACAAGTCTCATAAGTTGTTGCAGCTATTTTCAGGTTGATACCATTTGTTACACAGATTTGGTGCTAAATTTAACCATTTTTTTACCTCTTGAGAATTGATAAAGATACCACATTAAGACACCAAGACCTTGTGGAACACCATAGAAAAAGCCATGCTGTGATTTGAAAACAAAAACTTTTGACATTTGCAGATTTCTGCAAGAATTGCATTTTTCGGCGTTTGGATGGCGAGCACTTCTGTTCTGGAAACTGCTCAGAAACCCCCTTATTGTCAATCTACCTAGGAAAGCCATCCATCCTCTGAATGCCCTACATCTCTAATTTGTGGCTATAAAGTTTCATGAGGCTGTAATTATCCTAGAGGTCACCACAGGTCATTTTATACAGTGAGGTCAAGTGGGGAACACTAATGCACTACAGCTTTACTGTCAGTGATACAGATCAAGAGAAACTGACCTCTTATGACTGAACAAACATCACCATCAGTGGTGTTTTCAGGCTACGCTGACCTGCTCTGCCATGTCATTCATTTACATGCCAGACAGGTGAAGTCACAAGGAATAAGTTGGGGTGTTTAAAGGGACTGTTTGTAACTTTTCACACGTATAAATCTACCGGTGTCCCACGCTCGCGTGTGGCTACGCTGTTCAGACTCAAGACTCCAACACAAACTACACGGAAGCACCAAAACCGCAAAGTCATATCTAGTGAAGCCCGTCTTGCAAAACAGTGTCAACTCTTCCTGCTCCAGCCCCCCGACCACGGCCAGAAGACATAGGGGAGACCGTAGCTTTGGTCTCCAGGACCGGGGTCTCTGCACCTCTGCCTTCCTGCCTTCACTAACACACCGCGCTCGTTCTCGCCCTTTCGCTCCACTCTTACATGCATGAGCACACACTACACACTGCAGAAGACTTCGTAGCTCTGAGAATATCTAGTGGATGTTAGTGCAGAAATAAATGTTGCTGCTCCTCCAGACCAACAGAGGTTTCCTGTGTCTTGTGAAGTGACGGGGGCTTTGCAGCAAGAAACGTTATCGTCTCTGACCGGGTGCTGGTGTCTCCCCTATTCCCTCCGACCGCGGTCGGGAGGCTGAGGCAGGAAAAGCCAATACTAGGATCAGATCTAAATCATGTTCATGGAGAGACCTTCGTCTGGTCAGTTAACATTACTGCCAAGCAGCTGAAATATAGAGTGATATTGTGGTTTTAGCTGACGTGTGTCGCCTCACTGTTTTGAATGATGCTCGTTCATGTCTATGTAGAGCGAGCACAAGCGCGAGCAACAGGACGCTGACTTTCGTTGAATTAAAGGGACTGTTTGTTTGCGAGCATGCATGGGATCCCGACCCGGTAGATTTATACTTGTAAAAAGTTACAAACAGTCCCTTTAAATGAATGTGTGATGCACCAGTCATTGGCTCCATGCACAAAGGCGCTCATGTGTGTAACCAACCAGTGTTCTCATGAGTCTGCAGCTCAGAACTATACTGTAATATCACACCTTCATATCCAACAGTAACCTACATATCAGTGTTTAGTTTTTCTAAATGATTACAGTGTGTGTGTGGTCACAGTACCTGGCCAGATCCAGAAAGGAGTCTGCAGTCTCCTTGTTGCTGCTGATGCTCTCCAGTCCCAGACTCAGGGATCCTGCTCCCACTCCTGGTTTGATGATGAAAGCCAGAGTCACTCCGATCCCAGAGGCGATCAACGTGGTCACCAAGAAGTAGCCCACCGCGATGCCTCCCAGTTTACCGAGAGAGCGAGTATCCAGGCTGGCTGCTCCGGAGACCAGGCTGCAGACCACCAGAGGCAGGATGATCATCTTCAGCATCCTCAGGAGCATCTCTCCGGGGAAAGCGAAGTAGGTCATCTGAGCTCTGGTCAGGTGCATGTTGCGGACCATCGTACCGAGCAGGACGCCCACCAGCACCCCGGAGACAGTCATGATCACCAGCAGGTTCTTCCTCAGGAACTCCAGCAGCTTCTCCAAGAAGCTCCTCTTCTTCTTCATCTTCTCCTCCACGATCCGGTCTGTGGATGCAGAGCTGGGCATGGCGTGCCCGTTGATCTCGCTCTTCTTCTCCATCTCTTTTCTGTTCCTGCAGCGTGGGAAGATGAGTCTGGTTCAATGCAGCGCGGGTTGGATGCACACACTACGCTCACAGTTAGGAGCACTGTGGTTGTGTGAAGGCTGAAGGCTGAGTGGAGAGACGAGAGAGGAGAACCAATGGATGAGGAGCGACGACACACAGAGAGGCAGAGGAACATGCGCACAAAGGCTGGTACTTTATACCGAGCACATGATGCAAGAGCAGGGGAGATTGCCAGGGTCTCTGGGAAATATGACACACTTTCCATACTGGATAAATGTGATGATGAAACAGAAGCTTTTTGTTTCTTTTCCTGGCATTTCTCTATTTTTTCTGCCTCTTTCTTTATATACAAATTATTATTATTATTTTTTTAAATAAATTAAACATCTTTATAATATATAATATAATTTTATATAATATAAAATCTTTATAATATATATATATATCTTGCAGCTATATATATATGTATATATATATATATATTATTTATAAGTGAAAGGGTTATTTTACAATTCAATTCCAACATGTATCAACATTTCTTTTTTGTTTTCTTTATATAGAAATTATTTTTTTTTTAAAAATCTTCATAATATCTCAGTAACCACTTGCATAAGAGTGACAAGATTGTCCCTGTTTATCCCTAGAATATCTTGCAGCTATATAAATATAAAAAAAACAATATTTCATTTTCTTATTTAAAAAAAATATATATTTTTTTTATTTATTTATTTATTTATTAGTGAAATGGTTATTTTACAAATCAGTTCCAACATGTATCAACATTTCTTTTTTGTTTTTAAAACAAATATTGAAACCAGAAAAATAAAATAAAATGACATAAGAAATTAGTAACAGCCGTTGCTTTATACCGAGCAAATGATGCAAGAGCAGGGGAGATTGCCAGGGTCTCTGGGAATAAAGCACACTTTCCATATACTGGATAAATGTGATGATTAAATAGCAGAAGAATTCACAAATATTTTGTGCTTTTCTGTTTCTTTTCCTGGCATTTCTCTCAATCTTTCTGCGTCTTTCTTTATATACAAATTATCAAAAGAAATCTTTATATATAAATAAAATATATAACATAAATATGCAACACTATCTCAGTTACCACAAATGCATAAAAATGACAAGATTTGCCCCTGTTATAATATCTTGCAGCAAATAATTAATAAATAAATAAATCTTTAAAAAAATATATATATTTTTTAAAGATTTCTTTTTATTTATTTTCTTTTTTGTTTTATTTATTAGCGAAAGGATTATTTTACAATTTAATTCCAACGTGTATCAACATTTCTTTTTTGTTTTAAAAACAAACATTGAAAACAGAAAAATTAAATGAAATAACATAAGAAATTAATAATTATAGAAGAAATGTGGTAATGATATATTATTGATAATGAACATATCCTTGTATCAAATATACTTTAACTATATAATAATAATAATAATAATAATAGTAATAATAATAATAATAATAATAATAATAATAAAAAAATAATGAGTAAATGAAGGTTTAAAAATATAAGATACATCCAACGTATTGATTGAAATAATAAAGAAAAAATAATAGAAAATACAAAACATAAAAACACGTAAAAAAAAATACATATTGAATAAAATGTATATAAATAATAAACAGACATATCTTTGCAGCTATATTTTCAACATAAAAGACACATTTTCTAGGATACATCTTCTTTTTTTAGAGAAAGATTTTGCTTTTATTTGTTCATAAGTGCACTAAGATTTTCCACTGAAACAACTAAAACATTCATCGTTTGGTTAAAACATTCACAAACCAGAAATCACACAGACCTATTTATGCAGCTGTGGTGATGTCAGTATTTGGTCTTTATATCAGCCAGATCTGATAATGAAATCAGATTGCAAGGAAGAAAAAATTGATCATGATTTTAAGCTACTATCTGCAAACTTATGTGCACACAGAACATATTGTGGGTCAATTAAACATCTTATTCATGTAGTTTATTTCATAGAGTGTTTTGTATTTTAACAACAGTCAGAGTGAGATGAGGTTTGATCCTCTCAGATGTAGAGAGTGAGTGATGGATGGAGAGCAGAGGGCTGTCAGCACCATGGCCAGCGCTCTGGGCCTCCTAGAGGACGCTGTCGATTACTACTTTCACCTTTTCTTTCTTCATGTAAAGGAAGCAGCACTGAATAATTTAATGAAATAATGAATATTCTAGAAAGCAGAAAGCTCAAAAAGAAACTCTTCTTTTTCTCAGGACTGATATGTTGCATATGATGGAGTTTAGGTTTGTCCACATTTACTCAAGTGAATCATTGTTGCACCTCTACTGTTTAACCACGAGATGTCGCTATAATACAGCTGGTGTATTTACACTCAGCAGACAGAGGTTAATTGTAGAAATATAGGTGACAATACATAAACTTGTGGCTCTGCTGGAAAGGTTTTTAATGCTCCTATTTCTTGCATCTCTCTTTTTGTTCATGATTTAATCATTTTGTGAATCACATTGTATCGCCTCTTTTTGTATGAAATGTGCTGTATAAATAAAGGTGTATTATTTTTAATACTATTGTTATTATTATTTTATTAGGCTACCATTATTATTATTATTATTATTATTATTATTATTATTATTATTATTATTTTATTAGGCTACCGTTATTATAATTGTATTATTATTATTATTATTATCATTATAATTATTATTTTATTAGGCTACCATTATTATTATTATTATTATTATTATTATTATTATTATTATTATTATTCACACATAAATTTAGAAAATCATTTATTTAGAAAATGATCTCAAATGGGAATTATGTGTACTGAGTATGTTTTTTTTACTATAAAATATGAGACTATAAAACTGTTATGTCTCATGCATGAACTGATTTCTAAGAATGTATGATTAAACTAAATACATAGAAATGAACTATTATTGTTATAAAATTAAATTAAATTAAATTAAATTAAATTAAATACAATAAAAACACCAGTGCCTTTGTACATCCCAATAGTCATAAAAGGCAGTAACAGATTAACAGATTAGTCTGGACATTAAAGGGGAACTGCACTGATTCTGCACATCAACAACTTAAACTTTATAACACATTAGACCGGGGGCCCGGGGAGCAACTTGCTCAAGGACACTTTGACATGCAGACAGTAGGAGCCGGGGATTACTCTGCCAACCTTGCGGTTAAAGGACGACCCCCTGAGTTACAGCCGTCCCACAAAGCCTGTTTACAGGTGTTGGGGAGTGCACCTGCATAATATATGAAACCAGTTGTATAAAGCCTTTAGTGTCTCCAGAGGGAGCTGTGTGAAGTGAAGTCTGGTAAATGTCCTCAAGTGACCAAGCCCAAACTGTTAGTGGTCACGTTGCATTGTGGGTAATGTAGGCTCAGGTTTTGATGATTTTGATCCTTTTTTGTTCTGTTCAGTGGAGTACTCTTCTAAGGGGAATATATATATATATGCCATGGAAAGAACGTATATTAACCAAAAAGTGAAAGTCAATTGCAGCAAAGCAACACTTCCGCCATTTTGGACTGAAAGTGACTACGGGACGCCATTAAAACGTCCGCCTACAAAGTGCCGTACAAAAGTAAAACAAAATGATTTGTCTTCTATTGTCATATTCTATTGAAATGGCCCGTGTTGAACAATAAAATATTATGAACATAAGTGTCTTCAGTCCAAAATGGCGGCAGCAGCTGTTGTCAAAAAAACAGTTTTGTTTCTTTTGCGTCATGTTTTAAGTATCCACCTGCTATAAAAGCCATGTTAAAGGTGCCGTGTGCAGGATTTGGCGGCATCTTGTGGTGAGGTTGCAGATTGCAACCAACTGAAACTTCTCCCATGTGCCAAACGTGTAGGAGAACTACGGTGGTCGATGCAAAAACATGAATGGTCCTATCTAGAGCCAGTGTTTGGTTTGTCCGTTCTGGGCTACTGTAGAAACATGGGGGTGAAAAACGGCGGACTCCGTGAAGAGGACACTCATTCTAAGGAAACAAAAACACAACAACTCTTATATTAAGGTGATAAAACACTAAAGAAAACATATTATTATTAATATTATATTCCATTTCTGCCAATAGATCCACCTAATTGTTACACACAGTTCCTTTAATACAATAAAATGAGAAGCAGTATGTAGACGACAGACAGAGAGAGAAGCAGTCTTCTGTGGCTGACTGTCGTCTGCGTTGTCCTCAGTGACCTCCGCTCTCTGCTGTTGCTAAGTTGAGCTAAACTTTCCCTCCCTCCACCAATAGAGACAGATTGTCCCCTTCCCCTCACAGCTGTGTGGCCTGAATGCTGGAAATAACCACCGGCCTGCGGATCAGGAGTCATGGCTGTTTAACAGTGGCCAATGTTGGCGCCGCGCCGCTGTAAACTATAAAAACAGAGAAAAGACACAAACAGAGAAAGACACAGGCGGAGCTTTATAATGGAGCTGTTAGACGCACAGTATCCAGAAGAAGAGAAGAAACAGTCAGTGTGCATCAAGCTGGTACCAACACTTCATTAAAAAACAAATGTGATCCAATCATTGTGATCCACGGCTGTTATGAGTGCAAAATACTGGTTTTCTACTGACTGTTAGATTGCAAAACAACCTAATATACTGCAAAAATCCCCTTTCGAAGGAGTCACTTATCTTTCTTAAAACAATCAACAACGATTGAATCAGATTTAATGTGATTCACATGCAAACAATCAGTTTATTATGAGAATTTTCTCTTAATTGTGTCATTATTTAGCTGCAGGGGAATCAAACAGCAAATTAAGGCCAGACATCTTATGTATGTATGTTTGGTGGTGACATGAGTGCAGCCTGTTTTTGAGACCTTCATGTAGGGAAATACATTTACAGAAAGTATAATTTAACAGTTGACTGGATAAATACAATTTAAAAACTCTAATAATTATAAAATGTCTTTCCTTTTGCTCTCCAGTTCAACTTTCTAAGGGAGTTTGGGGTGAATTGGAGAACTTGGGGTCATGACCTCAGTAAAATCCAGACTACAGCCCTGCATGGAGAGCTTGTTTTTGACATTTCTATGTAACCGCTAAGAAAGTGGGGTCCTGGGACCCCCAGGGGTCCTTGAGGGGGCTCCAGGGGGTCCCCAGCAAAAAGGGGAATAAGTTATTTTCAGTATAATTCCATCCATAAGTAACACAATGACAGACTGTATGACTATCATGGTTTCATACACTTTATGTAATAAAACATCTAAAAAAAACCTTATCAAATGGGGCTCCGTGGTCTAATTTGTGTCAGTTTGGGAACCACTGAGCTAAAGGTCCCAGTCCAGTACGTCATCTACAGGTTGTCTGTACTCCGACAGCTGCAAGTCTTGTTTTTGTTATTAGCTGAACATGTGCACCACTGTTTGCTTTATCTGTTTAGGTCTACATGTGTTGAGTATACTGCATGGCTTCGGTTGGAGTTATTTTCAGAGGCAGAGTTGGTGAGATGTAAGTTGAGAAAGTCATCACTGAGCCATGGCAACCTCCTGGCTGATTAGACAATATAACCCAATAAGAAAGTACATTCAGTAAGTTCAGGGAAACTTGAAGATGAAAAAGTTTCTGTTGCCTAGGTACGACAATATGTGGGCACTTAGTACTAAAAAAACATCTGAAGAACAAAGTCAGTGAAAGTCGAGATTATCCTACGACGCAACACCTTGCTGAACATGATTTATAAAATCCTTATCAGGAATAGAAATAATAAAACAACTGAAAAGATTGATGCCTTATAGTCTACCCGGGTCTGAATGAATAAATAGATTATAACCCTTTAAAAAAACAACAACAAAACAACACTATCCTTAATTGTACCTATTGATAGGGTTGCATCATATAGTAAAAATTCACGCAAGTTTATACCAAACTGCTGTTTCCACTTCATTATCCACCATTTTCCCACACATGTACTGTGACATAGTACTAAGTCAGTAGTTGTATTCTCCCTCTTCTTGTTATCAGTCAACCTTGACCCTATTTTCCCATGTTTTTGTGTCTAAGTGACTAATGGGGACAACACTTTTTGAAATGGGTCCAATATTGAGGGATTACATTATAAACAGCAGCCACTAAACAGGCTGTAATGTAAACATTTGGGGCAGCCTGGTACCGTCAGTTTACGTCCACTTCTTGTTTTTGCCACTGACCGGCTCAGATTGTTATTAGAAGTGTCTTGACAGCATTATGCAAAGAACCCTACAGAGAAATTAAACATTTTTCTTGACCTTTCGCTTGATCTGGTCTGTTTGTTATTGTGTGTGTGTCGCTATGAGAAGTCTCGTTGTGAAATGTTGCGTCACAACCGCATTGCCGAAGTCATCTACGCTTTCTGTACTCTAACACAACAAACTCTCACAACACCGGTGTACAGTTGCACTCCTCTCTGTACAACTATCATTCACGTTTCCACCGTTGCAACAAAAAAAGTTAAAAACACCCCCTAAAATCAAGAAGGCCCTGCGACCCCCCGTGGAGCATTGGCGACCCCTGCTGGGGGTTGGGACCCCCCTGTTGGAAACCAGTGATGTAAACCACCAGAAGGCCAATGTGTTCATGTGCATGTATATGAAAAAACAAGATTGTGCACAATATCAGAGAGTAAGGAAAGACAAAACAGGCATCTGCTCTTTTTACAGTTTATTGTGTATTTATATATATATATTTATATATATATATAAAACTACAAAAGTAAGACTGTTTCAAATTCATAGACAGCAGTCTGTCATTTATCTCATTATTTATATATATATGTATATACATATACATATATATATAATCTACAGTCCACATTTGGATCCCAATAGAGTGATCTCAGCTGATAGTTTCTCTGTGTGTTTGTGTTGTATTGCATAGAAAAAGGCACAGCTCTGAGGTCTGTGTAAAATACAGCCTTCGTAGAGGAAATCAGCCTCGACTGCGGTCAGTCTTTCCCGGCGATTTTGAAACCACCGCATGCTCGAACAGCGCTAAAACAGATTCGGTAACAAACACTGATCGAAAAAAGTCTCAGGAGCTCGAATGTTGTTCATACTATGTACATTACTTTTGGCATTGAAGCGTCTATGACAGGCTTTGGAGTCTTGACATCTGAAGGTTGGAGACGGCTTTTTTGAGTATTGCTGCATGAACTGTTCGCCTTCAACTGGAAAAAATGATAAACAAAACAAAAAGTACAAAAGATGTAAAAAGGTGTGTCCGCCACCCCACAAAAATAACAAAGCAACAAACAAACATAAACAAGATAATATAAACTACCTATGTATATAAAAAAAATGGCTTCCACCCATATTTCCTCACTCAGATACATTCCTATCTGAAATACATTCCTACCACACATTCTGTACACACATTTACAATCCAAATGTTCACTTCACATCAAAAATAAATATATTTACACAGAAAAAGAAAAACAATATGAATAAATAACTTCATAGACAAAAAAAAAAAAAAAAAACAAGCACTCCAAAATCCAAACATAGTGAAAGAAACAAGACACAGTCGTCTACAAACAGTATTAGTTGGTGCTGCCGTCTGCTCGGCTCACGCTCGGCTGTGAATTCAGTTCATTTTCATACTAGCTGAGGTCAAAATGCATGCTGGGAAACTAATGATCTTCCATTGGAACAAGTTTTAACACCAACCCGACCTCGCTGCCGTTGACTGACACGGTAAGATGAGTCAGACTGGATACCAGATAACACTTTAACAACTACTGCGTCCCACCAGCTGGGACCGCCGCTAGAAATACCATTAACATACCATTTTACACCCGAGCGCGGCCGCGTAGGCAGACGCACACGTGTTTAGGGGTTCTTGTGTTATTTGTTAGTTGAAGGAAAAATCTACCCTGTTGCATTCTGGGCTGCTGAAGTGTCTCTAAGTGGTGTACTTTTCTTATATTGTTGTGAATAGCTACACGAAAGATGATATTTTTTATAGGATACAGTGCACAGCAGTTACATCGGTGTTTGGTGTCAACATTAAAGCTGCACTCATCAACATCTTTTATATTATTACAATCAAATGATTATGTATAATGTGTAAGGTGTCGTTTGTAGTGACAAACTTGCAGATAATTAGCACCAAACTGCAGTTCCCCTTGGTTCAATTAAGTGTTTTCTTCTTTTTAGAGCTCCTACAATTAATATTAAATTAATCGCCAAATATTTAGATAATCGATTAATCAGTTTGAGTAATTTTTTAACAAAATAATTCTCTGATTCCAGCTTCTTAAATGTGAATATTTGCTGGTTTCTTTACTCCTCTATGACAGTAAACTGAATATCTTTGAGTTGTGGACAAACAAGACATCTGAGGACGTCATCTTGGGCTTTGGGAAATACTTTTTCACCTTTTTCTGACATTTTATAAACCAAACAACTAATCCCTAAAACTAAAACCCGGAAATAAATGAGCATTTTAGCACTTCCGATTCCCTCGTCTGGAAGTCAGTGGGTTTTTTGAATGGATTTTTAGTTAGATGTCTGAAATAAAGTCTGTGGTTAACATAAGCTGAAGAGATTTTAACGTTTTGTTTTCCGATGTAAAATACGTCATTAAATATCCCTCTTGTGAATTTTGAAGCTTTTACGGGTCTTTAAAAAGGCGGTTGCTAACAAGTGGCTAAATGAGACTACTAAATGCCATCACGCCGAACACTAGTCCGCCTTCAGCTTAGTGGTGGCAACGTTGAAGTCATGTGACCGTGGTGTAGTTCATTTATAGCCGAACGTTAGCATTTTACTTCCGCCGATTGCATTCACGCTTCAAAAATCAGAAAAGTGTTGTTCATTTGTGAGGATTATGTTGCTGAATAAAACGTGTAATTATCATAAACGTTTGTTTGCCACAGAGCTTATTTTCTGCTATAATATAAAATCCAGTGAAAAAATCTCGTTGGCTTTTTGTCGAGGGAACCAGGAAGATGCTAACTTCCTGGTTTGCCTACAGAAATATGTCATCCTTGCAGCACTTTATGGTTTTATCCCTTCTTAATGTGGAACACCACAGTTCAAAGCCAAATCTGTGAATTGGGGACGGTTATAAACAAACATAACATCAAGTTAATTATGTTAAAAATGTAATGGGGCATTTGTGTAAACAGGACTATTTTAACTTCATCAGGTATAAAAGTCTCAACATTTGACTAATAAATTGAATAGTTCGCAACTTTTAAAAACTGTGCGTGTGGCCTTAGAAATCCTCATGTGACCCTCATCTTAGATGCTTCACTTAGCCATCAAATTTTGCCTTTTTGTCATGCATAGATGCCTGAGCAGGGGGGAGGGAGGGGTAGTGTTTTGAAACAACAGGGTCATTTGCATCATTGCAGCTTCAGTTTAACATTGTGGTTTTGGGTTTCCTACTTCAGTGGAAATCAACATTCAAATAACCCACGAGCCAGATTTAGCGTCACTGCTATCGTATGTGTTGCGCAATGCACAGAGGTGAGACGAACCCTGAGGTTTGGCGTGTAGGGTTCATAAACACAAGTTAATACTGTACGCTGTTCTGTAATTTCTCTGTCACTCATGTTGCTATTTCTGTAAGAGCCAAACCAAAAATAGGGCATTTCTACTAAAATATAAAATTTTCTTTGTGTGATATTTTGCAATCTGTGATAGTTTGTTTGTTTTGAGGCCTTTTAAAGCTAAATTTAATTTGTGTCTCTGCTGAGGTTGGACTTTTCACAACATCTACATCCAACAGGGAGGCAAGAGTTGGTGGTGGCGCAGCTTCCAATGTAAACACATCAAGCTTTCCTTTCGGTGTAGCTCATTTGAATGCTGCTGTAACTGAAACATGATAGTTTGAGCTCATGCAAAGTAGCATCCAGCACAGTTATATGTGCCGACCAGTAAGGAAGGGGAAATAAAATAAGTCCTGAACTGAATTCATAGACATGATGTGCACAAGAACAGACATTTCCTTCTACCAACAAACAACCAGGCGATGTGTTTTAGAGCGATTCCCAAAAGCGTGATTAATAAAGCCAAGCTAATGTAGCACACCGGTAAAACGTATTCCTCGTAAAAACCTTTTTATGCTCACTTTACAAATAAAACATCTGTAATAAGATTAAATAATTATTATTTGATCATGAGATATTACCTTACTTAATAATAGTTTTATAACACAATACAATAAATTAAAAAAAAAACAACATTGAGGGGTGACCTTGCTAGGCTGTTAAAGTGAAAAGAACTAAAGAAATACTGTAAAAACAGGAATTGAAGAAGTGGTCATTTTGAAAGGCACTCGTCTGCTAAAAGCCATGAATTCAGTGTGTGTGTGTGTGTGTGTGTGTGTGTGTGTGTGTGTGTGTGTGTTGGCTTGTATTACTATACCTGTAATGTCCTCACAAGGATAGAATGATTGCACAAATCCTCCAGAATGAGGACAATTTGCCGGTCCTCATTTGTTTTTCTATTTACAGTTTTAGGGTTAAGGCTTAGGTTCAGGTTAAAGATTAAAACTAGGATTAAATTAGGATTATTAGGGAATGAATGGAGTCGATGGAGGTCCTCACAAGTATAGAAATACAAACTACAAAATGTGTGTCTTTGTTTCCCGGTTACTTCATTTCCATATTTGGAAAGGCGAGCACAGTGCATGCACAGTGTTGTGTAGTAGTAGTTGTCATAGTAGTACTAACTGACATCACTATCGATGTTTACAATTACCGACTTTTGAAGAGTTTTTTTTAAAAAAAACTTAAAAAACAGGAAAAAAAACCCCCCAAATGTTCATTCCAGTCTGTTATTAAAATGTCTGTTTCTGGCGTCCGCGAGTCACGAGCCCACCAACACCTCCATGATGTGGTCCAGTTCTGTCAGATCAATTTTGAAAGGCTGATTGGCTGAAACCTGGGGGGCGGGGCCGCTGTACGGCGACGCCAGCGATTTGAGGAGGTCGTCCGCCGTCACAACCGGCGACAGTTTGGTGAGGCCACCGCCTGCCGTCACGCCCACCGCCCCCGCTGTCGTACAGGGGTCAAAGTCATACATGGACGTGTCGATGTCGGCGAACAGGACGTCGTCCAGCGCCAAGTCTGAGAGAAACCCCGAGGGCGAGGAAGAGGAAGAAGAGGAGGAAATGTCTACTAGGCCAACAGGGGGCAAAGTGTCCATCGGCCGGAGCTCGCCACAGCGGGCGTCCGCTAGCAAGACGCTAGCTGCCTCTGGTTTAGCACCCATGGTCCTGCTGTCTCTGAGTGGACCCGTGGGTGCTGGAGAGAGGGGTGCTAAGAGGGAGGGCTGGGCGAGTGGCGTGGGAGCCGGGGAGGTAGTCACGGTCGTAGTATTAGCTGCTGCTGTCCTTGTTATGGCTGTGGGAGGACCCAACTCCATGTCACTCAGAGCGGAGGGGAAACCGTCGTTGGACGAGGCCGGCACAGGGACCCTGACGGGCGCCTGGCTCAGAAGCGCCGAAGGGAGCGGAGGAGGCGGCGCCGGGGGAGGCGACAGAGGAGGAGTGGGCGGGGATGGAGTACAAAAGGCTGAATCTCCACCGTCGTCCTCCAGTAAAGAGGCGGGAGTGAGGCAGGCGTCCAGAGGGGCGGGGCAGACCTCCACGCGGGTGGGGCACGCCTGGGATGCCTGGCAGTTGGGAGGCACCATTGGGTGGGGTGAAGGCGGCGGGACGATCACCGGCATCAACAGCGCAGACGGCTGGGACACCTGTGCCGCCGCCGACAAAACACCAAAGGAGGGTGGCGCCTCACGGAAACCCTCGTCCATGGGGTCGTCGGGCGGCGGCGAGGGCGGCAGGAGCAGCGGCCGCAGGGAACCTTCCTGCTTGAGTTCGTCCTGGATGCGTCGCAGCATGTTGTTGATGAGGACGCGGCGCTCCAGGCTGGGCTCGCCCATCGGCCGCTGGCTGTACAGCTTCATCAGGGAGATGTTGAAGATGGTCTGCCGCTGCAGGGTGTACGACACCTTGGACAGGCCCTCCGGACAGAGGCCTAGTCCCCCTCCCGCCACCGGCGCCTCCAGCGTTTTGCCTTCCAGCCCCTCTTCATCCTCGTCCAGCTTCCGCTTCGCACCTTTACCGAACATATATCTGGAAAACCAGAGAGACAGGAGAGAGGAGGTTATTTGTCGCTCAACAAACATAACAAGCATCTCATCTGGGGTTTATATTTAGTATGAAAAGGAAAAATGACACAACATTTGTTCGGATTGGTCAAGAGTCTTGAAATTTGGTACAGCTGGTGGCTGTTAGTTTAGGAGGTGCTTGATGATGTGTTTTCTATGAGCGGAGCATTTTAATCGCAGGTGATCGTGTTCATTTAATTGTAGGAGGCCAAAATTGTGATCGCGATTAACATTCAATTAATTGTGCATCTCTAGACCATTTGTTTTTTGTATGTTGATTCAAATCCAACAGCCCTACTAGATCTCATCATTAGATTATCACACATCTCACCTAACTGAAACACTGATATATTCTCCAGTGAAGTTTGCCGACTGAAACCCAGCAGCTTAACCGTGGTGATTCAAAAAGCTGCTTAAACGCAACAAGCTTACTGCAACAGGGGATTTAAAAAAAAAAAAAAAAACATACATTGAAACCAAGAGCAGCTGCAGAGGGAGCCTCACCGCTGCACGCAGTAGCCCAGCACACACATACTAGTTATGTAATAGCAGCGTTCCCTGCTGTACCACAGGATCATAGGCCAGATTTTAAGCCCAACCCCCCTCCAACCTCCCTCTCTCCCTCCCTCCCTCCGTCCCTCCCTCCTCCTGCCATATCAGAATAGCACATTGAGTTACTTAAACCACATTCAGACAGCACGCGTGTTCGACCCGCGTTGGACCGTTTCACACGAGACAGCTGCTTCTCGCTGTTGGCAGAGACTCCAGTCTGCAGCGCAACACTTCACTGATAAAACACTGAATTATATCCAGTAATTTACCAGATAAAAGTTGCGTTTCCATCTCTCTTAATCACACACGTTTTCTATTTATCTCTCTCTCTTTCTCTCTTTTGTCGGAGGGTTTGTTAAATGACATTTAAACATCTGTATCATTGAATTAATTTCCATTCATGCAATCAACTCCAGCGTCCGACCCGCGTCCAAACCCGGACAGGAAGAGGATCGTGAGGGAGGGTCAGCTGATTGCAGTTGACCCACACAGATCAACCCAAGACCTGCATCACCGTGTCCGTCTGAATGGGGTATTAGTGAGCGGGTGGGGCAGGGTGGCGGCGAGAGACATTAGAGAGAAAGAGAGCCACGTTCCCTACAACATACTGTACATATTCCTGTTCAGATTTTACAGATCTCTGCATCTAATCAAACTATCTGATGGTGTCATTATTGGTGCTGCAGAGAAAGCGATGAAGGCAGCAGAAAGAAAGAGAGACAAATGAAAAAAGAAAAGAAAGAAAACAGGAATCGCTGCAGTGTGTTTGACTCAAATCCAGGCTGACAGGCTCATGCAGCCAGTTGCTGTCTACACACACACACACACACACACACACACACACATGCACACACACTGCGCATGCGTCTCCTCACACACATACACACTTACAACCACACACACAGGAAGTGTGAGCTGCAGGCCCAGTCACCACGACTGGTTGGTTGCCATGACAAACAGAGTCAGCTGGGAATTCACCCAGAGAGATGACAAAGAATGGGATGGGGGAGAGGAGGAGGAGGAGGAGGAGGGAGGAGGGAGGAGGGGGTGTGCTGGGGGGCAGGAAGGAAGAGGAGGAAGACGAGGAGGAGGAGGAGGAGGAAGTAGAGGAGTAGGTGAGATATTGGTCTGGAAAAGGTGGGAAGGGAATGAGCAACTTTCTCTCCTCCATCTATTAAAACTACTGCTGAGGTGCCTTTGAGCTCTTCATTACTGCAGACTTTAATTGGCTCATAAATGATGCAGATGCGGCTGCACATATTCACATTTTACTGATGTTAGCGGACGTTAAAAAACCTTTGATTAATTGATTTCTTTGCCTTTTGACACAACAAAAGTACAGCAAGTTAGCGATGTCACTGATAGGGCTTTTCCATTGGCACTTTTGGCCACGCCAAGTCAAACCGTGCCGCGTTGATTTGTACAGGAGTTGTGTTAAGTTGCTGCTGATGAAAACCTAACATTTCCTGATTTTGCTGCTTCACAATATAAACATTTAAGTAACAGGGGGACTTTTATTGTGAAGAATGTATAGGAAATTAAATGTTTATCTCCAGATTAGTGGTGCTTTGTTAAAAAAAAAAGTCTACTAATACTGCAGAGACGAGGCTCATATTTTAAATCCAAAGTATGTAACACAAGTAACACTACAAGTATGGAAACACTTTGGGTTTCACACATCACTCTGTTGTTAACTATGTTATCGTATTGCAGTAACGTGTGGTCACGTCAGCCGTCACTCTCATCTCTGTGGTAAAATCGGCCGACGCTACAACTGTAAAGCACCCGTATACTGACATTTATGTTAAATGCTTTCAAACGACCCGGATGGAGCTGACCACGGATGTATAAAGCTGACGGGAGAGCTAGCGACGGACTTGGCGAAGTTAGAGGAAGTATACACGTGTTTTTTCAAAATAAGGTGTTAAAGCTTCAGTAGGCAGTATAATGTTTGGCATCATTGGGCAAAAATTCCATAATAACCTTTCAGCATATTGTAATTCAAGTGTTCTGAGAGATAACTAGACTTCTGCACCTCCTCATGGCTCTGTTTTAAAGCTTTAGAAAATCATTTCACTGAGAGAGCGTTCCTATTGGCTGTGCTCCGGTCATGTGACCAGAACTTGGCGTTCCTTCACCAGATTTCACAATGACGGCGGCGTCACAAACTTTCTCATTTTACAGCTAAACCGTGCACTACAAGATGATTCTGAAAACATTTGAGGAGAGAAATAGACATTAACGTAACAGAATATTGATTCATATTTGATCAGCGCTGCCTAGTTTGACCGTTTGGTCGGAGTTTGCGAGTGATTGACAGCCGGCTCTCAAAGACGGCAGCTGGACAGGAGACCTCAGATCAGCTCTTACTGCTTGTTTTCCTCCGGTCTGTGAAATCTTACAGATGCCGTTAGGAGCACTGGAGGACACAGAGGCACATGATTTTTTCATATAGCGACCGTTTTATAAAAATAACTTTTTTTTATTCATATTTGCTGCAATCTCGCCTACTTCAGCTTTAACAAAGGGAACTGTATATACAAAATTCACAGTACACTACAAGATGTTTCTGAAAACATTTGAGGAGAGAAATAGGCATTACAGTAACAGAATATTGATTTATATCATATTACTTATATTACACATTTGATCAGCGCTGCCTTGACCGTTTGATCAGAGTTTGTGAGTGACTGACAGCTGCTCAGAGACGGCAGGCTCCAGCTCGGCTCTGACTCATTGTTTTCCTCTGTGAAATCTTGCAGATGCCGTTGGGAGCACCGGAGGACACGGAGGAACATGATTTTTTTTCAGATTACCTGTCTCATGTACTACTGTCAGGATATAGTGATCGTTTTATGAAAAATAACTTTTTTTAATCATATTTGCACCATTTCTACCCACTGCTGCTTTAATAAACATCCCAACATTTAGATGTTTGTGACTTTAAACCATCCACTCCTTGAGTTTCTGCAGTCGCTGCAGCTGCTTGTGGAGCTTCTAGGGAAAATGGCGAATCAGAAAGAGAGACACAGAAACAGAGAGAGTCAAAGAGAAAAGCAACAGAGTTAGTTTCAAAGCAGTTTGCGGGTGTGTGATTGAGAGCTGAAGCAGCTGCGCATGTCTGACTCACCGACTCATGGCGGGGTGTTTAGACACACACGCACACACACACACGCAGACGGTGCAGGGCTGACATACCAGAGGTGCCCCACCCCTTACATTCCTCTTCATTATCCTCCTCTTCCCTTTCCTTCTCCTCTGCCTCTTCTTCACTCACTCTTTTACCTCTTTTCCATCTATCTTTCTCATCTTACCCCCTCCTTCCTCTGACTGTCAAAGTTCACAGGCCCGAAGCCGTCCTACACCCTCTAAGAGCCACGTCTAGATATGAACACACCGCAAGAAGAAAAACAGATCATAAATGAGTAGATAAAGAGCAGCAGTGGAGGAGTACTGCAACTCCACAATGGAGCCACGCTCTTCATTCAAGGTCACTGTGACTTAACACGCCACACTGTCTCGTCTCAAAACTACCTTTTCCAAAAGGTTTTCCGTGAGGTAAATATAGCTCGAGGTCTCTTGAGAGCTTCTAAGCAAAGAAGCAACCAGCTATGAAATCAACCAACCTACAGTTTTTGAAGGTCAGCAGAACTATTACTGATATTTTTGGACTGAAGAGCTCACAATATGTCTTTTTTTTCCAATAGTTATTACTTTTTAAGGAGCAGTGTGTAACATTTAGAGAATATAATATTAATAAGTAAGGCCCATACGCACCGAGCCGACTTGGCACACGGGAGAAGTTTCATTTGGCTGCAATCTACAACCTCACCGCTAGATGCTGACAAATCCTACACCTTTAAATTGGACATAAAGTTGCAAAATATTATGAGTATTTAGTATATTGAAAATGTATTAGAATAACTTCAGAGCCCGTGCAATTTCAAAAGTAGTGTGTAATCAGTCAAACTGCATCATATCCGTCATATCAGAGGTTGATAACGCTGACTAGACATGGTTTACTTTCATAAACGTCCAATATCTCCCTATTATCTCATCAATATATGTAATCAATAAGACATATTATGAAGTGCGTTCCATTTGCTGAGTTTTCTTCCTTTTTCTTGTCCTATAAACCACCTTCAAAAAATGTGCAACAGATACCAAACAAATCAAAATCAATACATAAATAGTTGTTTCCAGCAGAGCGATCTGATCTAGGAAAAGAACTTCAGGGAAGAACATTTCTCAAAATAAACTCTTCTCTGATTTTGCAGACACTACAGCCCAAAATATCACCAAATATCCTGATACAAAACCAATAACCAACACCGACTGGGCTGAACAATTTCCATTTTACTCTGAAATAAGAGTCCCACACAGATTATGCAATCAAACATCAAAATCTGAAAGTCCATCTCAAAAAGAAAGGCCTACTTGTGGCTATGTGTGTGGACCATGGCAGTAAAATTATATAAAGCAAAGACTATTAAGAACAAGCAGTGAGTTTTAAAGGGATAGTTCGGATGTTTTGAAGTGGGGTTCTATGAGGTACTTATCATTAGTCAGTTTATTATCGCTTTACCTCACGGTCAGACAGCACTTTCCGACGGGGAACTGAAGCTGTTGCATCCATCTATGCTCTCGCCAAAGCCACCAGACTCCATTGAAACAAAACAGTAATTTTACCTCGTAGAACACAGGGGTTGCTCAACAAAGTCACACAATAACACAAACAAACTAATCAATTGAGGCAGCGGTAGACAACTCCCTTGTTCTGCAATGTGAAATGAGTCTTTTTTTCAATGGAGTCTGGTTGAGCATAGATAACGGCTTCAGTTCCCCGTCGGAAAGGGCTGTCTGTAGGGATGCACCGATAGTGTAATTCTAGGCCGATACCAATACTGATGTTTAAAATAACATTTTGGCAGATAGCCGATGTCGATACAGATGTTTTAGATGTTGCTGTTTATTTAGTTTTTGTTGTTATTCATTCCCCTTTTGTACTGGGGAAATAAAAACATCTTTATTATAAGAAAAATAACTGAGCTGTATTAAAGTCATTCAGCATTTTATTACACTGTCTTTCAATGAGCACAAATTCAAGTTAAACCTGCAAAAATATTCTAAATATAGCGTATACTTAAACTGATATTGATTTTTTAGGTGGGCCTTTCTTTTAGGTGGCTAAAATATGTTTTTCTGCCAGCCCTGTCTACAGCAGTACATTGCTTTGGTTTGGTGCGGTAACTCCTGTCTGCTTCTCCAAACTGGGGGCGTCCCAACCGTCATCTATTGTAGGTAATACACTGACACTTCAAAACACCCAAACAATCCCTATTATATACATGAATGAATGAAAAGTATAAATCTAATCACAAACTGATGGAAAACAGGAGTGGTTTTATACATTTAGAGGTGAGGTCAGGTGTGTGTTAGCGTGCCAACTGTGCCTGGAAACACGCATCAGACATGTGGGCCGAGCATATTACTCCGGGAGCTGGCTGCTGTGGTGAGTATGTGTTGTGCAGTAGTGCGGTGCTAGTGGATGGACTCTGCAGTGATATTATGATCCTGTAACCGGATACGCTGGTTTCCATGCCTGAGCTGCACATCCACCCCTCCCCCTCACCTCCACATCGGGGCTATTTCAGGTTCTCTGGATGCACAAAGTGTGGACACACACACACACGCGACACACACCACGCTGCTGCTGCAGGTGGATGAACGTACTGTGATGTGCTGCATGCTCAGTATGACATGTATTAATCTCAGCATGTGCGTGAAGGCATTCAGTACAGTTTGCAGTCATGACTGTGCTTCCACTGTTCCTCCTCGCTGTAATGCATCCAGCTTTGCACATGAGGACGACACTGTCCAACTCACTCCTGTGTGTGTGTGTGTGTGTGTGTGTGTCTCTCAAACACACACACATTGTAGCACTAGTAAACACATTCCAGACGAAACCCAGAGGAAGAGATAGTGCGTTGTAGTGCTCGCCTGACCAGATCCACTACGCTCAATAGCAGCTACGCTTCCACACACAACTTAAGATACAGTTACACCATGACGATAGCTACTACTACTACTACTACTGTTTATACCACTACTACAGCTCTGTCTAGTGTCTACTAATATATTCATTCTGCTTCTGAGCACTTGTATAAATGCATTCAAAGTGCCACAATTAGACTTGGTCATTGACGCCTTGCCAGCAATTTTTTCCACTAAAACTTTCAACTCGCTCTTTTGCATGGGTCTGCAATAAAACAGGAACATATCTTCAACCGGGAAAACACAGTATGTTTGTCTATTTCTCAACCAGACACATGTGGTTTAAAAGGCGAAGTGCTGACAGGAGGTTTGGTGATGGTGAATAAAGGTCAATTAAATATTGAAGGTCATTTTATTTGCTTTTGGCTGCAAGTGAACAACATAACTAATCTTCAAAACACTTTCATTTTGACATTGCTGCAAACTCTTCAAAAGTGTTTCTGTGCAGCAACAACAACAAAAAGGGAGGACAGATGGTAGAGAAGAGCAGGAACCAAAATAAATAAGCCAATCGTGCGGCTGGAAACAATGTCCTGTGCGTGCATGTGTGTGTGTGTGTGTTTTCCCTCGTAGTGATCATAAATGCTCAGATGACAGAGGTCAGCTGGGTATCAGACGGGGAATTCACTACGATCTCTTACATAATGACAGACCTGGTTACAAAACACTACAGCTCCGACTGCACAACTTGCAGCATCCCATTAATAAAGAGATACTGGTGTGAGCGCCCGGCACGGCGAGCTCAGGGTGGACTGAACCGTTAAAAATAAGATGAGAGAGAGAGTTGATGTCTGCAATCTGCATCTGGAGGATTTTGATCAATTTAGTTTGCAGCTGTTGTTTTTAATTATTTTGAATTAATGAACGCATCGCAATTCATTTTTGAGAGCAATCCTTTTTTGTTTTTATAAAAGTCTGAATGAATAACTTTCTGTATTTGATTTACAGTATTCAAAGTGTAAGTTAAGGTGTCTTAAGTTAAGAGATTAATCACACACAGCAGGTCATGTAAACCCTTTTCTTTCCAGACTCATATTAAACCTAAACTCAGTTCATCGGGTACATATAGCTTTTTGGGAGTTGTAGTTTCTAACATTTAAGTCTTCACTCATTGACAGAATTGGGCTGGACAAAAGATTAGAAACACCTCTCAGTGTTAGAGATGTCACGAGAACCGATTCTTCAGTACCAAGTTGATTACAGAGACTAATGGCATCCCGGGGATGATAGAAAATGTGTTTGGGACGCAGTAAACTCACTATTGATACCCTATTTTTTCCCTGATAATACTACATTGTAGTGTCGTCACGATATTTGACAAATGTCGATATTTGATACCATTTTCAACACCACAGGGAAAATTTGACACAATATTGTGGACATAACATTTTGAATTTTTATTAAAATATAAATAGCAGTCGGAGGGAAGAGAGAGCAGAAAGCGCAGCAGGTACCCGTGTATCGATTCAACGAAAGATTTGTATTAAAACCTTTTCAAATATTCAGTATCGATATGTTTCGATGTATTTTTGACAACACTACTACATTTCGAACAACAAATCCAAGTTGAAATCGGCAGGAAGAGAGCTAGTTATCGTTAGCTGTTAGCTCCGTGCAGGACTGTGCTGCTAACCGGCTGCTAACTGCTAACGCTAACTAGCTCTCGTCCTGCTGATTTCAACATTTACATTATGATGCGTTCAGGCTCTATTCAGTAAAAATAGTATTGGCCGAAGGTTCAAATGTAATCTTGTAAAATGTCGTTTTGGGTAAGAAACATGAATAAATCAAGTTGATGGAAGGAGATGTTTTCACAGTAATATAAAATAGATAATAGAGTGGGAATTATGACCTAACAAAAACCAGTATGCAACTAGTAATAAAGGATGTTGAAGTACATGGGATTTATTGTTTAATTTTTTTTTTTTAACGTGGTATCGAATTGGTACCGATAATCGTGGAATTTCCCCGGTATTGGTATCAACTACTAAATGTCTGGTATCATGACATCCCTACTCAGTGTAATGCAATACAATACAAGAACAGCACCACAAACTACAGCAACCAAACTGACCATAAGTTATAAAATCATTAAGGCAGGATTTATAACAGGGTTGTTATCTAGCGAGGCGTACCTAACAAACTGGCAAATGAGTTTATATTATGTTTAACCAAGAGTCAAACTTCTGCATCGAACACAATGAGTCCTCCATAACGGAGAGACCCGCCAAAAAGTTAACACCATGAATCACTTCTACAGAATGGCGTCACAATGACACATACATCCACAATAAGTGTGTGTGTGTGCAAATTTCTGGTCATTAGTGTATTCGCACACAAACTCCCTCCCTCTCACACACACACACACACACACACACACTTAAGTCTATAAATAAGAGGCAGAAGAAGAGAGCAGATTTAGGTCAGCAGACGTGTCTACATGCCGCTGAGCGCTCCACTCTTTCCACCAAGCCTCCTCTTCTGGAGGGGGAAACACAGCCTGACACTTCCAGTGACGAAGCATCAGAAGCTGCAGAAATCTACAGTATGTCTGGTCACTGCGGGGTGTATGTATAGTATCCCACCTTATTACTGCAGTATCTGCCTTATTACTGCAGCATGCATCGCTGTATCACAGCAGTATTACCACCGTGCCCACCTTGTTAGAGCGGCACCAGCTCCAGTGCTGCAAGTGTCATCATTTTTACTGCAGGCAGCTCGCTTACTACTTAAGCATAATCCTCGTGAATGCAGTACAAGCCTTATTACTGCACTTGAAGCTTCACGGCTGCTTACTATTACTAGTTATAGGTATTCAGCTGCTGAAGGTAGATGCAATATAGAGAAGATGCATCCCTCAGAGGGAAGCCGATGGAACAGAACGGGCAATATATGTTACTGTAAATTAAAGCCTTAGATATTGACAATAAAAGCCTGCAGCTGTCACCTCATGATGCCCAATACACGTTCATATCAAGGCCTTCTAGAAATGTATGTGAAGATAAGACATGTGTTAAAGGTGATTTTGTTTCACTCCAAATCCCCCAAATTTCTTCCCAGCTCAATACTGATGTACTGATGACTTTGAAATAACAGCAGCAAGTTCTGAGGAAATTTAGCAGGACTACTGGGTGCTAAAAACAAAATCAGGAAGTACATCATTAAAACTAAAGGCCTGCTATTTTCCCCATTTTTAAGTTTTAGGAGTACAGTGTAGAGTAGTGCCTGATCAGAAGTTAACCATTGTCATGGTTTCATACTGGAAATTAGGGGTGTAAATCACAAGTTCCATCACGATACAATATTATATTGATTGTTTGGACAACAATACGATATTTGCCGATATCACAAAGTCTGCCATGATAGGATTTCTATCTAATTCAATTCAGGGGCCAGCGATCTATATGAGACGATATCATCATGTGTGTGTGTATATATACTGTATATATTACACAGCCTTGTTAAATACTCGATTCTGATTGGTCAATCACGGTGTTCTGCGGTCTGTTATTTCTTTATAGAAGACCGTTGCTATGTATAACAGACCGTTGCTATGGACGCAGTTCTGATGTCGGGCTCTAGCAGACCATTTTTGTGTCAAATTATTGATTTCTTAAGTAAGTAGCCGTGGAATAATAATAATGTACAGCCATCGGGTCATTGTTGTGATACATATCAAGGTTCTGCCGGGAGCCAAACTTATATATATATATAAATAAATACACAATCAGTTACATTCATGTTAAAGCAGCAGTAGTCAGTATATATTTTTGGCATCATTGAGCAAAAAATCCATAATAACCTTTCAGCATATTGTAATTCAAGTGTTCTGAGAGATAACTAGACTTCTGCACCTCCTCATGGCTCTGTTTTCAGGCTTTAAAAAATCTAGCCTGTAACGGGAGACTTTGACCAATCACAGGTCATTTCATTGAGAGAGTGTTCCTATTGGCTGTGCTCCGGTCATGTGACCGGAACTAGGCATTCCTCCACCAGATTTCACAATGGCGGTGGCGTCACAAACTTTCTCATTTTACAGCTAAACCGTGATCTGCAAGATGATTCTGAAAACATTTGAGGAGAGAAATAAGCATTAACGTAACAAAGTATTGATTCATATTTGATCAGCGCTGCCTAGTTTGACCGTTTGGTCGGAGTTTCCGAGTGATTGACAGCCGGCTTTCATAGACAGCAGATGGACAGCAGACCTCAGATCAGCTCTTACTGCTTGTTTTCCTCCGGTCTGTGAATTCTTGCAGATGCCGTTAGGAGCACCGGAGGACACAGAGGCACATGATTTTTTTTCAGGTTACCTGTTTCATGTACTACTGTCACGATACCGTTTTATAAAAATAACTTTTTTTTTATCATATTTGCTCCAATCTCGCCTACTTCAGCTTTAAGTGTTTTTATCATTTATGAATTTCAAAATAAAGGCACATCTTAAAGATAACGATATGTATTGATGTTTTCACTTTGCATTGATATATTGGATCTTTGATCATTGAATCGACGATGTATCGTTTCACCACTACAGTAAATAATCCTGTAAATGCAACAATGACATTTAAAATCAATGTGCTTTTTTAAATGTACTCCACCCGGAGTCTGGGGACTTCCTGAGGGGTACCACACTCAGCACACACACTAGGCTTTCCCCTCCCCACTGTGGTTATCTGCTCATCTCTACAGTACAGGCAGTTGTGTAACTCTGCATCACATCTGGCCCCTCAGACGGGGTTCAGCTCTGATCTCTGAGGTCTGATATATTATTGCGGGTGCTCGTCCACACAAAGTAAGAACCTCTGACGTGACCTGTGTTGCAGCTCTTGTGGGTCACAAAACACAGGAGTGAGTGTATACTGTCATTTATAAGAGCAGACTGCTGTTGTTGTGGTGCACGTTATGAAACAACCTCAGACAGTCAAATCACTTCCACTTCCGCTGCAAAGACACATTTCACTACTTCACAGCTGCTTTACAGGTGCATTCACACAAGTTGTCAATAGAGACTATACAACACTGCATGTGTGCTTTAAGTGTTAAAGTCCATCTTTTCTATATGCTGTTATTGACAACACAGCAAATATGTAGACTTAAGTCATTATATTTGGCCTCTAATACATGCTCAATTAATGTTGTTGACATGTAAGAGAGTACAATTACTATTACTAATTATTTTAAATCTCTTTTAAAAACCCATTTTTATAAAAAAGGCTTTTTTAACTCCGTAAGGCGACAGCTTCGTGCACCTTTTCCCACACCTTATATTGTCCTCTTTTGGCTTATGTGTAGTAACTTATTGTTTTGATACTACTGGTTACGGGTTTTAGTTTTCTCATTATTTGGTCTTTATGTTTTGTTCTTTTATTGTTGTTTTTATTTTGTCTGTATTTCATTGTATCTGTGCAAGCACTTTGAAACTATGTTTAGAAAGGTGCTATACAAATAAAGATTATTATTATTATTATTATTATTATTATAAATGTAGGTCATTCAGTGGTTATTACTTAAAAAATAGAGTAGCCTAAATAAGTGAAATTATTTAATGTTATTCATTATAGCAGTATGTGCCAATAGATGAGTGTATTTGGGTGAAACACTGAATGTAATTAAGGTAATAAAAAGGTTTATTATCATTGTGATAAACTGTAAAGTGGCTACTGCCTTGACTTTATACACTGTAATGAGTTTTTTTGAGAAGAAATAGATAAAAGGGCCACTTGAAGTAGCCAGATATTATACATTTAATATGGTAATTACTTAAAAAATAGAGTAGCCTAACTTAAGTGAGATTATTATTTAATGTTGTTCATTATAGCAGTATGTGCCAATAGGTGAGTGTATTTGGGTGAAATGTATTTATGGTAAGAAATAAGTTTATTATAAGACACTTTTCTTCATTGTGATAAACTGGAAAGTGGCCTCTGCCTCCACTTTGTAAACTGGAATGAGTTTTTTTAGAAAGGTGCTATACAAATAAAGATTATTATTACAAATGTAGGTCATTCAGTGGTAATTACTTAAAAAAAATAGAGTAGCCTAACTTAAGTGAGATTATTAATATTTTTTTAATGTTATTCATTATAGCTGTATGTGCCAATAGGTGAGTGTATTTGGGTGAAATGTATTTAAGGTAAGAAGAAAAGTTTATTATAAGACACTTTTCTTCATTGTGATAAACTGTAAAGTGGTACTGCCTCGACTTTATAAACTGGAATGAGTTTTTTTAAGCAGAAATAGATAAAAGGGTCACTTGAAGTAGCCACATATTATACATTTAATGCAAAAACTTTTTTTTTCCAACAGGACCTCTTAACATTATACCACACAGCTCCACTAGTACACTAGTATACACCTCCACTGTGTCTATTATTCATAAGAAACACTGCCTCTCAGTACTGTTATTTCCTCTCTGCGTGTTTTACTTATTAAAAGGTATAAACGGAGTCTTACCAGGTCCAGGTGAGCCGGAGTTAGAGAGAGAAACATGGAGGTATTTCGGCTGCAGGAGAACAGGCTCCTCGCTGCCCGACGCTCTGACACACAATGGCGCTGATAGGAGGAGAGACTGCCTCCGCTCACTGGAGCCGCGCTGCCTTCATGGGCTGTCGGACAGACCGGCCACCACAGCTGCACATGTACTTATGACTTTTAATTAAGAGTTTTTTCTTTTTGTTTTCATGCTTATATTCATTTATTTATTATATTATATTATATTTCATGTGAGATTTCTATCGACAGTTCCCTTACGTGATAAATCATGTAACAATGTCTATTTATTATCTATTTGTTTTCTCTTTATCTATTTTATTGCTATTTATTATATTTTTTTAACTTATCTGCTCTCTTTTACCAACCTCAGTTTGTCAGTTTTACTGATCTGTGATCGACACAACATTTTGGATGTTTGTCTGGATGTTGCCTGTGTGTTTGTGACAGGGTAAGCTGTGAATTGAATTGCCCTCTTGGGATCAATAAAGTTGTCTGAATCTGAATCTGAATCTGAATATTATATGATTGATTATAATATATATATTATATTTATTTAGATTATATTTATATATATTATTTTTTTTCCTTGTCTTTTATCTAAAAATTTGTAGTTGCACTGTGTATTTCCATTTTTATGTCTGTGAAGCACTTTGTAAACTTGTTTTTGAAAAGTGCTATAGCCTGAGTTGTAGGTAGTTGTAGTTGTAGGATACAAGAAGTTGGCTCCAGTCTCTGGCTCGCTTGAGCGGAGCGGAGTTGTAGTTTTGTAGCATTTATTCACCGACAAATAAACTGTACACACACTGTTACACCTACGTTCACAGCTATAACGCCACCAACAACCTCACACTTACCGCCAACATACACACACGGTCTGTTGGAAACTCGCTAAAGTTACGCAGACTACGTGTGCGGCGGCGAGCCTCCGGCAATACGAGAGCTGCTAAAGTAGCACAAATACACACACTGTTTGTTGGCCACTCGCTAAAGTTATGCCAGCAGACAGAGTATCGTTATACCGTTATAATTAAATGTGCGGTGGAGACTTTTACTGCGAAAGTGGCTGCATGTCCGCGACACTACACACAGCATCGTAGCTGCTAAATTAACGCTCCCGTCAACGAATATCTGTTGTGCTACTGCAGCTGGTACGAGGCCCAAATCTTGTCGGTTAACTGTTAATAATCAGTTAACGCATCCCTAATAGCAACTGCTATAAAGAAATAGCAGACCACAGAACGCCATGATTGACCAATCAGAATTGAGTATTCAACACAGCAGAAATTTAGTCCCTGTATTTAACCCATCTGAGTATTAGGAGCAGTGGGCCGCTACCATAGAGCGCCCGAGGAGCAGTTTGGGGGTCCGGTGCCTTGCTGAAGGGCACCTCGGCAGTTCCCGGGAGGTGAACTGGCACCTCTCCAGCTACAAGTTCACAGTCCGTACTTGGTCCCTGTGGGGACTTGAAACAGCGGTCAAGTCCTACTGCCGCCCCAATATACTATACTAGTATACTTTATATACATATATATATATATATATAATGAACTTATAATAACTAAACTTTTGCGTGACACAAATGTTATTATATGAATGTTGTAAGAAGACAGGCTCATGTATGGTAAATGTTCAAATGTGGAAGATCTATGGAGCTACAAAGATGTGACATTTAGAGGATAGATTGCAAAATTCTGCGACAATACAAAACACAAAATAAAAATATATTAATAAATAAATGAGCTCCACCTTTACCAGCTGCAACATTAAAGTGATGGACACATTAATGCATCAATAATTATAATAATACGATAATATAAGACATATTATTCTACATAATGAGTACTTTAAGTATATTTTTTATGCTAATACTTTTACTTTTATTTAAGAATAATTTTTTGAATGAAGTATTTTACTTGTAACAGAGTGTTTTATTACTGTGGTATTGCTACTTTTATTTAAATAAAATATCTGAGTACTTCTTCCACCACTGTATATATCTGAGGTCATTCTTATTCGTATCGTAAATTCGTGAGCCTGGTTTGATAGCTCAAGGCTTATGCCCTTTGGTGTTGAGGCATCATGACCCATGCCCGGCCAGTTGATGAGTTGTTTTTTTTTCTTTTCTTCCTTTTCCTCATAACAAAATAAAATAAAATGAAATATGGATAAAACTAAATGGAGAGAAAAATAAATGAAACCAAAAAATAAATAAACAAACAAATAAAGAAAGAAAGAAAGAAAGAAAGAAAGGAAACTTTAAAAAAAAATCTTTAAAATTCTTATTAATGTTACAACGACATAATTAGTGTCATGACAGGATCCATTTTGTTACGGTAGTTAAATTTCCGAGGAGCACGTGAAGGCAGCAGGAGAAGCTGAAACCGAGCAGCTGCCCAGAGAAGAAGTGGCCCCGCCCACACACATGCACACACACACACAACCACACGCACACACGCACACACTATGGTATGCTCCCTCTCAGTATAAAATATGTAATTAAACATTAACAACATTTAGAAACTGTAAAGTGGAACCAATGTTCACGTTTAAAGCTTTAACTGCGGTCAAGACCCCATTTGGACGCACGCCCTACCAGTACTTTTATAATAGTTACATGCTTTAAATTTAAAGTATCTTATCAGAGATTTTTTATTACCATCTGCTGGTGTTTTTTTGCACTTTGACATATACTGAGAAATCATTAATTTATTATTTTATCGACAGGAGAATGGTGAGTGGTAACTAAGGTTATTATAGTAAACTGAAACTGAAACTAAAATGAAGATAAGCAGTAAGTAAGTAATGTAAAACTAAATAAAAACGATATCCCTTAATACTAAATATAATATATATAATATTTCCTGGTTAAAATATGATATATCGACACTGAACCACAGAAATTGAACGGACTTGACATCCCAGGAGACGCCGCTACGCCGCTATTGCTTCACTAAAGTAGCGCGAAGATTAAATATTACACATTGTGGCCATTACTACACAGTTCTCCAACCATGTATATGTAGCTACATACTTCTGAGACAGTATACCTGGTCCTAACAAAAACAAAATAAAAACTAAAACTAAATATATAAAAGTGAAACTAAACCTTTCTGAAAAACTGAAACTAAACTAAAACTAGCAAACGCACTCTGAAAATTAAATAAAACTAAACTGAAATGAAATTGAAAATACAAAACTATTATAACCTCGGTGGTCACAGAAAGGAGCCCTGGACTGATGGTGCCGTTTGGCCGGTTAGTGATGCCCGTCCTACCCGGCAGCAGATGGCAGGAAGAAGTCCGGTAAACTGAAACAAAACCCAGCAGGGTCGGCTCCAAACGGACAAAACCACCAGTGGAGCAGGGCAGAAAATGGGCATCCATGACCGTTTGTGTCCCTGATGCCCCCCTGCTGCACACTCACCCAGTTGTGCAGTGATACACTCACAATCACAACAAGTCTCCCAGACGGGCTGCCTGTTCTCAGGACCGGCTGTGATCAACCTGCTGTCACAAGTGTTTCCATCCATTTGCAATCCAGTGTTTTACAGGACTGAACTGCTGCCACGGTTTCTCCTCTTGTCGGGGTGGAAAACAGCATTTAGGTCTTCATGGTGCTCTATAACTCAGCACTGTAAAGATCACCGGAAACAAAAACTAATCCGCACATCTTCTCAAAAGCTTGCACTAGTCAGTCACAAGAAACATAGAGTAGCCTAACTTAACAGGACAATACGTTCTGTTAAGTTAGAACAATACGTTCACATTCAAAAGTCGTATTTGTACCGGTCTTACTCTTTTGTGGAGCAGTTTATTTTCTGACAGAGGAGGGTTAGATAAAAGTGGATGATGGTGCAAATCAGCTAATAAGCCATTTGCTGGTCAAATGTCACCAAAGTTCAACACAACACCAAATATCAGGGATGCACCGATACCGAATCGGGGATCGGTGACAACGGGGCAGATCTATTCAATTCAATTTTATGTTTATAAACTATATGCATTATATACTGGATTTTAATTCCTGTTTAAGTTTTGACCAATTTGCTACATAAAAAAGATGTTTACACCTGAATTGTAATTCCTGGTAATTTGAAGATTTTTTACCAAGTTGCTGGTGTACGATTTATTATTTTAATAATAGAGAACAATTCAATTCTATGTATTTATTGGTCACATTTAGTTTTACAGAGTTAGGAAAGCAATGTTTAAGTCAAGCCTTACACATAAAAGAATGATTCCAGTCTCTTCCACACAGTGAGGCATACAGCTTATTAATTAAACACTGGTATCGGATCGGTACTCGGTATCGGCTGATACCCAACGGCCAGGTATCGCTATCGGTATCGGTACTGAAAAAGTCAGATCAGTGCATCTCTACCAACTATTTGTGCAGCTTTATTTTGCCTCTGTGACTGAATTCACTACTCGCAGAGATTCCATTGGAGTGAACTGAATTCCCCTTTTTAAAATACTGTTGTGACCAGCCCTTAAAGGACCAGTGTGTGTAGCATTTCAGGGGCTCTATCAGCAGAAATGGAATATTATATTCACAACTATGTTTTCATTAGTGTATAAATCACCTGAAACGTTGTGTTTTCGTTAGCTTAGAATGAGCCCTTCATATCTACATAGGGAGCAGGTCCTCTTCATGGAGTCCACCATGTTGCTCCGCCATGTTTCTACAGTAGCCCAGAACGGACAAACCAAACACTGGCTCTAGAGAGAGCCTTTCAGATGTTACCTGAAGGCCACCATAGTTCTCTGACACACTTCTGAAGCTGCGGTAATGTGAGCCGTAGAGTACAAAACCGTGGTACCGCCAGCCGCCGCCTGACGTCCGTTGCTCCTAAAGTTGTGTTATTATGGTGAGGATGTTACCACGGTTTAGCACTCGGCGGCTCACGTTACCGCAGAGGAGTATTCAGTTGGTTGCAATCTGCAACCACACCACTAGATGCTGCCAAATCCGACACACTGTCCCTTTAAGTCATCATCACTGGCTGAAGGTTGCAAGACACAAAAACTTCCATCATTGGACAGCATGACATGTATGAGATTTTATATTATTATAAAAGGCTAAACTGACTCAGCTCAAATCAGTGCAGACAGCAGAGCTTATGGAAACTGCTTGTCAGATAATAAAAGACGGGAATATTCTGTTATTCTTGGCCACGAGGATTCTCAATATATCGGTATCATCATGCAGACAGCCTGAATGAAGCCTCAGCTGGAGTAGTACACGGTTAACAGGCGGGTTAGCCTGGGCAGCAGCTCTGTGCGTGCACGCATACGTAGCTTCTGTGGTGAATGGAGATCTGATTTTAGTCCTGTGTTCATCTCTCTAGACTCTGAGTTGACTCATGAATTGTGAGCAGCGAGGAGGGATGGCTCTAAATAAAGATTTCAGGTCAAAAACAGGAAATGGCTCAGTGAGCAGGGAGGGCAGGGCCATAGCAACACCAACTGGAGAGCTGCACCCACCACATCCCTCCCACCCTCCCTCCATCTATCTTTATTTATTTCTCCCTCGCTCTTCTTTTATTTCCCTCTCTGTGCAAAATCTGCCTGTTCCTTGTCTTTCCTGCTGTTGATCTGCCTCTCTTTTTCTCTCTTTTTCTTCCATTTTGTCCATTTATTTAATGTTTTCTGAGGTTTAGATTTCAATTCAGTGACTTTTAGAAAGGTAACTGCAAAAAGCACAATGCAAAAGACTATTAATGCATTTAAAACCATAATGAAATTATACTATAATAAAATAATAATCAAAGCCTATAATAATAATATAACAGAGAACATGCTACGCTACAATACCAGCTCTATTTTATTGTAATGATGTGTGTCTACGTTCCTCTTTGCATGTATCAGGTTGCCTGTGTGTGTGTGTCACTATCAGTGTGAACTTCAGAGTGTGAACCTGACTCATGGTGAGTTCATACTGGTCCCACTCATCACTCCCAGTACCAGTACACGGCGCTACGTGTTGCTTCCATCCATCACCGTGTTGCACCTTCGGGTGGTAACGCGCCGGATTACGACCGGCACCAGAATTAGCTCGCTGACCGTCATGTTCCTTTTATACTCAGCTATGACAGCACACATGCATTTTTATATCATCAAGGTCTATAAATGCACACGCGATGCACACATAGAAAAATTCCAGAGTGACACACACACACACACACACACACACACACACACACACACACACACAGAGAGCGGGAATGATTGACTCATAGTCTTTGTGTTACTCATCAGTTTCGTCTACGTGAGACAATATAACGAGTGTGTCCTCTGTTTGTCTCAGTAATAAAGGAATCACTACTAGCAGTATGTTATTGACTCTATGAAGGACTTAACAGATGCAATAGCACATGGCTAGTAGCTATATATAGCTATTGCAATACTAGCTCAGTAATCCATTACTATCACTTTCACTACTGTTACTGTTACTGTGGTGTTATTGAACACTACCAGTACTACTTAAACAACTACTGTAGTTGCCATTTGTTAGAGAAATCTAAATTAAAAGGGACTGTTTGTAACTTCTTACACTCTTATGAATCATTGCGGGTCGTGTTTCCTATGGGCGCTCGCGTGTGGCTACGCTGTTCCAACACAAACTACACAGAATCACCAAAACCGCAAAGTTATATCTAGTGAAGCCCGTCTTGCAAAACAGTGACAACTAATCCCGCTCCAGCCCCCCGACCACGGCCAGAAGACACAGGGGAGACCGTAACCCTGGTCTCCAGGGCCGAAGACGACGCTGCACTCTGCTCCTCTGCCTGCCTGCCTTCACTCACACACCGCGCTCGTTCTCACTCGCTCCACCTCTCACGTGCATGCGCGCGCATACTACACACTGCAGAAGAGTAACGTTATCGTCTCCGACCAAAACTTCGGTGTCTCCCCTGTTCCTTCTGAACACAGTCGGGAGGCTGAAGCAGGAAACACAGTATCAGCATCGATTCATGGAGAGACCTTCGTCTGGTCACTAACATTACTGCCAAGCAGCTGAAACATAGAGTGATATTGTGGTTTTAGCTGACGTGTGTCGCCTCACTGTGTTGATCAATGCCCGTTCATGTCTATGTAGAGTGAGCACAAGCGTGAGCAACAGGACGCTGACTTTCATTGACTTAACGGCCACAGGTGTCGCTGTTAACAAGCAATTTCTGATTCTTACATAGAGTCCCTTTAAACTTAAATCAAAGGGTCACTGGCGCACCATTGGATTGTGGTATACGCAGGCAAAAGAGTGCATTGTCCATGCAAAGTTTCGGTGTTTCTTATGACTTATTTCTACAAAAAACAAGCAAGCAAATGAAAGAACAATGAAATCATGACTGTCCCTGCCTCTCTGACTGGTCCTATACCTGCCTACCTACACATATAGCTAAACAAATAACTAGCAAGAGATCTATTGTACCCTATAAGTCAGATGACCTCAGTCTAATGCCAAAAAAACCATCAGCAACATCCTTCTAGATGTGTTTAAAGTTGGGATGCACGATATGGATTTTTTTCAGTTGATACCGATAAACGTTAATTAGCTGCTTCTCATGGCCGATACCGAAAAGGTAACCGATAATTTCAAGTTTAAAAAGAAGCTCATAACCCGTAGTTTATGCACACCTGAGGGTAGAAAAGGCCAAGATGTAGTGAGCAAAGACGGATGATTGGCTCAGAGGGTAGAGCAGGTCGTCGATCCCCGGCTGCTCCGGGTCACATGTCGATGTGTCCTTGAGCAAGACACTTAACCCCAAATTGCTCCCGAAGGCATAGCCATCGCTGTGTGAATGAGTATTTAGATTAGATCCTAATGGGCAAAGTTGGCTCCTTGCATGCCATCAGTGTATGAATGTGTGTGTGAATGGGTGAATGCTGACATGTAGTGTAAAGCGCTTTGAGTGGTCAGAAGACTAGAAAAGCGCTATATAAAATGCAAGTCCAAGTCTATGATTTAATAATCCATATAGCTCTGACCGAACCAAATCTAACTGACTTCATTATTGTTAACGCAACAAAAACAAAGAACAGTTCTGACTCTTCAAATGTTCTTTTAGTTTTTTCTCGTAAAAGTACATAAAAAAACTTGTATTGTAAATTGCAATGGTGTTGTCTTCCTCTGAAACTGTGAAAAACATCCACACGTCTGTCTCTCTAGTCACCGTGCTGCACTTGTTGTTCTTCTTCTCTGTTTATTGGCGGATCGCAAACCAACTTTAAAGGTGCGTGGGTGTAGATGCTGCGCTTGTTAAGTCTATGGGTTTGTATTATCAGCCGATAATTTATCAGCTATAATTTCATTATTGGAATAATACATAATAATATAAATTTCCCATTATCAGATGATAATTTATCGTGCATTCCTAGTTTGAAGAGTGTGGAAGAAAGAGTTAAAAGTTTTCTTACACCACATTTGGAAACTAAACCCAAAGGAAAGAGCACCGGCAGGGCAATTTCACCTTTGATTATACAGCTTTGAAAATATCAGAATTTAAAATTTTGAATGAGTATCTAATGCAATGTGATCAAACATTTGATATTTGGCTTAAATAATAAGAGAGAAATAGAAGTAAAAGCAGTGGAAACATCCATGTGTGCTGGCAGATTTGGGGAGGTGTGTGAAGAGGACCAGAGAATAGTATTAATACTATTAGACATGGGTGTGGCACTCCAGCCCAACATGGAGGGAGACGGAGAGGGGGAGATAGAGAGGGAGGGAGGGGAAGGGCTCCACACCAAAAACACCCATCTGCTTTCTTTCCTATTCTCTCTCCCTCTCTCTTTGTCTCTACCTCCTCCTTTTCTCTTTCTTTGTCTCTTTATCAGTGTCCATCATTCCCCCTCTCTGCCCACACAGGACGGTTTATTCTCCACACAGCATTATACATCCACGATCAACGCCACTATTTTGTTCTTTACTATTTTAATTGATATAAACCCAAAGCTGGACAGAGCCTGTTGGTGAGCGAAGAAGAATCTCTACGTTCGTCTTCCCCCCTTTTCTTCTCATTATATTGAGACTTCAAAACACTTGTTAAGTGCCTTGACTCACGCACTTCAAAAGGGGAAGTACAAGTAAGCAGAGCAAGGCGGCCTCCTGCGGTGCTGCCGTTTTAGTCAAATATGCTCCCAAAATGTAGTCACGCTGCCTAGAATCAGTACCTTCACACACACCAGCGGTTTCTTGTGATGATGCTGATTTAAGCACTCGTCCTACTGTGACACTCAACAGATTCATGTTATATGGAAGTTATCATGAGGCAAACTGTGGGATAGCTATGTCTACTTTTTAACAGCGTTAATGAATTGCCAGTAGTTTAGATGTTGAAATCATGCTAAAATCACACATCTAAATGGTAAATGGACTTGCATTTATACAGCGTCTTTCTAGTCTTCTGACCACTCAAAGCGCTTTACACTACATGTCAGCATTCACTCATTCACACACACATTCATACACTGATGGCAGAGCCTTTGGGAGCAATTTGGGGTTCAGTATCTTGCTCAAGGACACAGCCTCCCCTGATCATCTACTATCTACTATCTCACAATCCTGTGGTTGGTCCGTTTTCTTTCAACCCACAAATGGAGTCCACATGGAAGCGGACCCTGGGAGGCCCTCCTCTTCAAGTGGATTTATGGGTTCAATTGACGGCTTTCACACCAGCCCAAACAAACTGTAACCGGGCAAACGGACCAGGGTTTGTCTTAACCAAACCAAACAGGTTAGGTGTTCGGCACCCTTAATGATCTGGTCATATGAAAATATCAAACTGTTATCATTTGTTATCATCATCAATTACAACCCGTTATCACGCCAAAGCATGCAATAGACCCGCCGGTCTACCAGAGGATAGCGTGTCAGTGTCTCGTTTTGCCTCGCCAAGGCGTGAATCTAGGTCTGGGCAACAAAACCACTTAGTTATGTTTAGGAAAAATGTCATGGTTGAGATTGAAATAAGTACTTAAACTAAGTAAAATACTTAAGTAAACAACGTAACATAAGTACAGAAAACATGTGACAAACATCTCTAATGTGACTTCCAAACAAAACACCCATCTCGAACACCGGTCTCCTGGTTGAAAGTCTGGTGTTTGTTGGACACATCCACCTCACCTTCTGCCCGCCTTTACTATCCTTTCTCCCCCTTTAATTCTACGTCACTACATTGCAGTCAGTACAGACTACACGGCGTGAAAATGACACGCCTAAAGCAAGGAAATCGCGCTTATGACACGTTTTTGCCTCGTGCATTATCATCATCAGGATACTGTACATCATCATCCATCCAGGCTGGTTTCATTTTTGAGTCATTCCTATTATCTTTTGGATAACAGATTGTTATCTAAACTAACTAAATTTGACAATTAAGTTGTGATTTCAAGAAAACAGTTTATTTCAAGAACATGAGATAATGAATCTTGAGATAACTGGACTCAAAATATTATCAGCAACCACCGCTGCTTCAGGCTTTGGTCCAAAAAACATTTTGATTTGCCTTAATATTAAAAAAACAAATCATTATTTTCCTCCTTCTCCTATGAATAGACTGAAGAACTAAGGGAGATAGTAGTTTTCTATTTATAGACCAGTAGAAACTAGTTAGGACGCTCCAAACAAAACTTTACATCTTGCAAAAAAAGAGGGCTTGTGCCTGGACTAAGATCATGGGTGACCTATAGACAGAAAGATACTAAAAGAGAGGGAGAGAGAGAGAGAGAGAGAGAGAGAGAGAGAGGGGGGCAGGAGGGAGGTGTGTTTACTTATGGCTGTGTGACGCCTCCAGTGTCAGGTGACTTACAGGAAAAGAAGTTGTTGTTCTCTGTCTGTCTCTCTCTCTCTTGCTCTGTCTCTCTTTCATTTGAGTCCTCTTTGCTGTTTTCCTTGTTTCATAACTTCTGAGATGAGCCGTTTCCCTCTCTACTCACTGACAGAGTGTAAAATGTCAAAAAAACAAGCAAGCGGCAATGCGTCCAAATCATATTAGATGATTAATTATTTGATTTGAAAGCAGCCACTGTAAAACTGAGTACATGCAAATCAGTTAAACCAGTTATTACGAGACACTGTAATAACCACCTTAGACTTACAGTACAGCACTCTGTTGTACGTTTTAATAGCTTTTTGGCTCGAGGCGATGTGAAAAGGTTTAGACTAACCCTTTAATGTGTGTGTCCATCCATAGCAAACTGGTGAGCGTGACACATTCCAGCAGGACAACTCACCAATAGTCCAGCAGTAGTTGGGACACAGATACCTCTGTCCACTGGGGGAAAACTCAACAAATACGCATTCACTTCACCACAATTTCTTTTTTTTTTTGCAGTTTTGGTCACAAGTTAGCTCCATTCTGAGCAGTCGGGAATGGGAGTGGTGGCTGTTGTAGTGGAGGAAGTAGTAGTGATTGTAATACTGGAAGTGATGGTGTTATTAGCAGTAAAGGTGACAGTCATAGCAGTAGAGAGAGTAATAATAGATGGTGTACTCATTACATGTGTGGGTGCATTCTTCCCTCCCGCATATCCTTCGCTGTCTTGCCTTAAACAATAAATTCTGCAGCGTTTTTTAAAAGTGCACTTCAAGTGAAACTGAACTGCAGTGAAAACTCTGTGGAGGGAGATACTGGAGCTGAAAACAGGAAGGTCATTAATCTTCGAGAGAAAGCGAGCCGACTCACAAGTCACGGCACAAGGAAGCAGCCACAGCGGTTCGGCTTCAGAGACGAGCAGCCAGCGACTACACTTTAGCTGGTTATCCATCTTTCTTTTCTCTGTTTTTTAAGCCCTCTGGTAGCGTCGTTTTACTAACCCCTCCAGCCACAACATCCACGGAGAGCTATTCTTCCTCTCTGGTGTTGCTTTTTGTTCTGTTTTTATCGGGGATACAGTCAGACCAATGTGCTAGAAGTAAGAAATGATAGACCAGAAAATAGTCTGATAGACTGAAAGTTACAGTTTTACATCCATGTCTGTCCAAAATGTCATCACTTAATCGTTATATCCTGTAAGACTTTTGTGTAAAATGGTAATAATTAGCATACTAATTCTTGAGTTATGGCCTAAAATGTGTTGTAAGGTCACAGTGACCTTGACCTTTGACCACTAATATCTAATCAGTTCATCCTTGAGTCCAAGTGGTCGTTTGTGCCAAATTTGAAGACATTCCCCGCAGGCGTTCCTGAGATGTTGGGTTCACGAGAATGGGACGGACGTATACGTACGTACAGACGTATTGATGGACATCCCCAAAAACACAATGCTTCGGCCTCGCGGACTCACTCATGCCGGCGTGACCGCTTTCGCCAGTGCGGAGTTCAGCTTGGAGTGGAAGGTAGCAGTTCACCACCCTTTCACATCCCCCAAACAGAACCACATTGGATCAAAACATGATTTAAATACGATTTTAAAGATGAATTTGAAAATGCACTGTTTTATCTCCTTTGGCCTTCTACATCCAAAGATTTACATTTTCAGAAAACATTCCCCGAAGTGGATCCACTTGAAAACGCAGTTCTTACACTGTAGCGAGGATGTCTGAGTCAACAGCAGGGCTGCATAATTAATTAAAAATGTTATCAAAATCGCAATATGGCCTACTGCAATTTTCAAATCGCAGTATTACTTAAGAAAACATTTGTTTAATTGTTTTGTTTAACTTTGTTTTACACGGATCCCCACAAAACTCATCATAATAATTATGTTTTTCAATGAAAATGGGAATAATTATGTAAAAATGATCATTCCCTCTTATATCGCAAATCATGTCACAATTGCAATATCAGTCAAAATAATTAGATAGTTCTTCAAAATCGTTCAGCCCTAATTAACAGAAGCATTTGTGACTCTTGAAATATGTTATTCTCATGTCAGTGACAACACTTGTGTTGTTTGATCAGCCAGAAATCTGATTACAGTAATCCACGCCCAGTAATCTATTACTTCTTCCCCTGCTGCTGCCCTCCCACGCCAGACCAGACTGGCTGAGTCAGCGCCGCTGCTCTATCACGATTCAGACCGACACACACTTTCCCTCCCTCCACCCCTCCACCCCCCTCGCTTTCCTTCATGAATCTCTTCATTCACTCCGAGCTGCGTTCAAAAACTTCCTCTCCGCTCTGCGTTCGCTGTCACTCTCTTTCTGTTTCATCTGATTGCAGTCGCTCTCTCTCTCTATCTCTGCAATAAGGTATGAACACCCCCCCCCACCCCTCCCCCTCCCCCCCCCCCCCCCCCCCCCCCCCCCCCCCCCCCCCCCCCCCCCCCCCCCCCCCCCCCCCCCCCCCCCCCCCCCCCCCCCCCCCCCCCCCCCCCCCCCCCCCCCCCCCCCCCCCCCCCCCCCCCCCC
>CAKAOH010001007.1:0-29865 GCA_916701665.1 Sebastiscus tertius | reverse complement strand
TTGATTAATCGGTTTGAGTCATTTTTTTAAGAAAAAAAAGTCTAAATTCTCTGATTCCAGCTTCTTAAATGTGAATATGTTCTGGGTTCTTTACTCCTCTTTGACAGTAAACTGAATATCTTTGAGTTGTGGACAAAACAAAACATTTGAGGATGTCATATTGGGTTTTTAGGAAACACTGATCGACATTTTTTCACCATTTTATAGACCAAACAATTAATCGATTAATCGAGAAAATAATCAACAGATTAATCAACAATGAAAATAATCGTTTATTAACGGTCTTAAACTGTAGAACAACCAACCTGCTTTTGTTTATGGTGCTTTTAAGTATGTTTGATGTTGCAGTCCAACAAAGTTGCATCATACAGTTCACTGTTCACTTTGTTAGGTTTAATTAAATCCAAAGTGAAGGAAGTTTACTATATCTTAACACTAATAGTAGAATTTCATGAAAGTTTAGGGATTATTGTAATAATACTGTTTACCGTGATATTTTCGGCCACAATAATCGTAGCATTAAAATTTGATGGCGGTACACCCTTAAATACCTGTACGTTTCTAATGAACATGTCTACCAAGTAAATGTTCAGTGACAATGTATTTATTTTTTTGTGGTTATGTTTTGGCACTAACAGCACTTGGTTATGGTTACAGAAAAGGTTGTGGTCTTTGTTGAAAGACAGACAATCAAACAGTGACTTGAAGCTCGAGATAGGATGTGTACTTTTTAAAAATGTAACCAAAACCAGAATATTTCAGTCAATCAAAGTGCTTTTATTGCCTTAAAGGTAGGGTTGGTAATGCTGAGAAACCACTAGAGAGTACACTAGATTTTAAAAATGATCCAACTGAAGCACCCAGTCAAGTGTTGCCAACTTTTTCCCAATGAAAGTAGCTTGCAGCACTAGCTCCAAAAGTCCCTAAATCTAGCAAGAAAGTCACCAAGTCGGCAACACTGACAGTCTGTCCCTTCAGGCTTCCCTCCAAAGCCAGTCTTCCAAAATTATCATTACAGCCACAGATACCAAAGTTTTTTTCTTTTTTTTTAGTCAGAGCATTTGATTTATTGATTGCTGTTGAGATGTAATTTCAACAAATTTAACAACAAATATATTTGAACAGCACTACCAATCCTACCTTTAATCCCCCCTAAAAACGTGGTTTCAAATTTGAAATACTTCTCTACAACATTAAAGCTTCATGTTCAAGGAAGCAACAATCAAAAATCAAAAATGTTGGTATTGTTTATTAAAAACTCAGTTTTATCTGCTTCATCAGGACTGTGTGGGAGTGGTTTGACCAGGTTTGATTGACAGTGGCCTGGCAACATTATAGCGGCAACCCACCAACTGTCATCACATTTTAAGTGCATTGAAGTATGCGACATCGCCTTCTTCCATCTCAGCCCCGTCTACTTCAAACAAGTCACTCTAGCGCTCGGACAAAATAATAGAAAATATAGAAATCTCTTATGTGAAAATAAGCCAAACTGTTCTAAATTTGGCAGAAAATTGTGTGTTCATGGAGGAGCTCATGTTATATTTGGGGGCCTTTGTCACTTAACCTCCATAGCACTTCTATGCAAACAAAAAAAACACTCAAAATGTAGCTAGCGTAACAAATAAGTAGCGTATAAATGTAATTTATTTATAATCGTGCATCTGCAAGCGGTATACCAGCTACCGACATGACCCACCCACCCAACTTTAACCAACTGAAACACCTAAAACATTCATTGAATAGGAGAAACAGGCTCAGCTTTCAACCTACTCCATAGACACAAGAGTATTAAACAATAGAAGAACTCCATTTCTTGCAGTGACAGTTCACATCCAGCCTCAATGGCTTCCCATCTCATGTTCTCCACATGCTGCCTCTACGACAGTCGGATTCACAGCTCTTTCCAGTCCCACCCACCTTCCCTTTAATCTCCACTGCTATCTCTCCCCATGCCCTCCTCTATCTTTCATTACCTCTTTATCTGTGTCCACCCCCAGCATTGCCACCCACCTCCACCTTTTGATACATTTTTTTCCCCCACTAATATCTTCTCTTTAAAAACCTCTGTTTACCTCCACAGTCTCGCCCTCCCTCCCTGTCTCTGTCTCTTCCTCTGTCTCTCTCTCTGACCCCTGTCACAGGCAGTAAAGTTCTGATGAGAAGCTACCTAACACTGCATTGTCTGATCAGGTGTTGTTGAGTAAGCGAGTTTGCGGCCCCGATCTCCTGGGGTCAGCTTAATGCTATCCTCTGCTGGATCTCTCCTTGTAACCCGGCCCGCCGCTCCGCCAGCCGGGGCCTACATTTGTGCTCCGACTGTCGACTGGCCCCTCGGATGCTTACTCCTACGACATACTACAGCGCATCTCCATGCCAAACAGTCCACACAACGCTACAAGATGTCTAGGTCTGCACTATATTTGCATGCATTAGTTTCTAATGACTCAGCTGAGAGTGTTGCTATTTTTAATGCTTATTTGTATTTCTACGATACTGTGAAGTCTAGAGTGGCATTCCCTTTCTTTGTATCACATATCTGGCTAATTTTAGATTTAAATATCTCCATGCACACACATGTTTGTGCAATGCTCATTTGATCTAACTCAGAGAAAGGTAGTAAAGGTGATACACGGGAGTCAAGCAGCTCGATATCCCTCCCTTTTCTAGTCAGATTCCACCTTGAACAAACTAAGAGGGTGATTATTGATTAATCGCTATACATTAATGAGCTGAATTGATCTGAAAAGAGGGCAGCAGTGCAGATCACTGATGAGGGGTGGGAAGAGTTTTTTTATTGGTCAGGCCAGCAACCCTTGAAGGGGTTAATTGCATAATAAAGGACAGAACAGGACACCTATAGAGGAGGAGGATGATGATGATGATGAAGAGGGGTGAGGCAGGTAAAGATTCCGTGGTTCTGTGACGGATCTCATCCAGTGTGAGCTTTGTGCCAACCACATGTAGAAGCAGCAAGGTTTATGTCCGTCCCCATCACTTCACTAGCACGTTGCTTTATGGCAGTAGTAAATATAGCCGGTGTGATGCTAATATGACAGCTGAAAAAAACTCTCCTTTAAAAAAGAATCTACAGAATGCTGTGATGGTGGAGAAAACGTGTAAATGTATTTTCTGGTAACACGGTATTAACTAGGGCTGGGACCATTCACCTATCTCCCGATTCAATACTATCACGATACTTGGTGCCGATTCAATATGTATTGCGATTTTTAAGTATTGCGATTCTGCAAGTATTGCGATTCGATATTGCAATTTATTGCGATTTTTGTTACCTTTTTAACACTAAACCACGGGAAAAAGTTGAATCATACACTTCTAAGGACTTTTACTTTGGAAAATATGTAAATTAATACAGTACAAATGTATGTAGTCAGAGATGTCCTGAAGTCAAATATATCAGTCATTGTCAGGAAATATTTATTAAATCTTTTCCAGCAACCAAAAAAATATAAAGAATAAAGACATTACTCTCACAAATTAGTGGTATTTTTCTTTTTAATTTATAAGTGACATGTAATGTTTTATACTTCTGGTGAATATAATCAATCAATCTTATTTCTATATATATATTTTGTATACAGTTCCCTTTGTTAACACCTTATTTTGAAAACCAGACGTAGTCACACATGTATATTTCCGCTACTTTGACCACAGAGATGAGAGTGAAGGCTGGCTTGACCGCATGTTACCGCAATGCGATAACGTTTCTTGCATGGAGCTTTAGTCACGTCTCTGTTTTTCCTGCCAATGTGTGAAACCCAAAGTGTTTCCATACTTAACTGTATATGTAGTTTTTACTACTTTGGATTTGACCTGTTTTTTTTTATAATTTTTAGTCTTGTCTCGCGGCGGCTGCTGGTTTTCTGTTTTGGTTTAGGGATCAGGAACGGATATGACTTCACATTGCGCAGACTACAAAAATAAAAGTGGTCACTTCCTTCTCAAATGAATGATTAGACTCAAATGAAGCACATATATCGATTCTGGCATTAAAAAATCTATTTCAAAATCTTAAAAAAAAAATGCGATACATAGGTGAATCAATTTTTTTGTACATATACAGTATATCTGTATATATGTCTGTATGTCTTTCAGGCAGTACTGTTACTGTAAAAAGGTCAATAGCATAAATGAAGCAGATTTGTCTTTTTTCTCGGTTTGAAACAAGAAGAGTAACACTCGTTACCTGTGTTTAAACTGTAGCACGTGCTACTTTCCTTGCCTGTTGGTGGCAACATTAACAGCTACATCTGCACGTCTGTCAGGTTAGTGTATGTGGAACAGGTCTGACAGTAACTAATTAGCTCCCCCACAAACTGCAGCCTGATAAGCATGAATAAGCAGATTTATGAGTTTGTGAGTGAGTTGGTGAGCCTGTTTTGCTTGACAAATATACTATATATAAATATTTCAACAACTATTGGATAAATTAAGATGATATTTTGTACAGACATTCATCGTCCCCAGAGGATGTATCCTAATGACTTTGGTGATCCCACTGACTTTTCATCTAGTGCCATCATGAGCTTAAAGTTTCAATTTGTCCTCTAGCTGCTAAATGAATCACATTCCATCAGCCTTGGCTGTACTTTGTGTTTAGTTCCAATTAGCAAATGTTAGCTTGCTAACATGCTAAAGTGAGATGATGAACATGGTAAACATTATGCCTGTTAAACATCAGCGTATTAACCTTGTCATTGTGGACTCATTCTTGCTTTTAACTTTAATTTGTGAAATTCATATAGACACTCTCAGTATTTAAAGAACCACAAGAACATACTGTATAAAGCTTTCTTCCTCCACACTGGTTCAGCATGCACATTCACAAATATGCGTAGTAGAATAATGTCATGTCCAAGCTGTCCTCATCGAAAAAAATTTCCGTATACGTTGTCTGTGCAAGCAGCTTATTACGACTAATATTTACGTTTGTTGGTAGGCGGCAAACTCTAGTGGCTGTAGTAATTATGAAAGGAAGAAGTCAGGTGACGTAGTATTAAGAGTGGCAAAGTCTGCGTAGAGAGGAGGTAGGGGTGGATGGATGGGTCAAACAACCACTGGACTTTCACCTAAGAGACTGCTGTTCATGTCCTGTGTCAAACCAAAAGTCAACACGTTGAGTTATTTTAAGTTACAGAACCACGTCACGTACTACGTCACATACTTAATGTCGTAATTTAACCCAAACCATGATCTTTTCCTAAACATAACCAAGTAGCTCCTGTGCTGTTAGCACCATTAACTGCTTGCCTCCGGCTCAGCCGTCGCCATGTTGAGAGCTGTGTGGAGGCAATCTCTCAATGCTCTGAATTTTGAATTTAGCACCTTTAAATCGGATGGTCACATGTTTAAAACTGCCGCCATGCGATCGTTTCACAATGTTAAATAGAATGGTCATTTATGTTGTTTTGGGAGTCATTGACAAAGGACCTATTCTGTCGTCAAGGTATGAGGACGTGTTGCCATGTCACACAGAGCCTTTCAGAACAAACTAAGACACTGATAATAATCTCATGGAACCAAAACAATAATAACTGTAACTTTATGTGAGCGACCACTACAACATCAGACGAACATCTGGTATTATTACATAAACAGCCAGTTTCATAAAAACAGGGATTGTCCAGGCTACGCGGAACAGATGCAAAACAATGGTTCCAATGCACATTTTCTAAGAAATAAAGCTGGATTATTACAGTATGTTATTATTGTTATGTCACATTTGCGAATTCAGTCATATTGAGCCACCAACATGTCTTTACGTTTATGTCTATTACCTGCCAGAAATGCCACTCGATAAGTAAGACTTCTTTCATTCCCAGACAAATTTCAAGTGAAGCTTTCTGCAATTCTCTCAATAAATAATGGACAGTATCTTATCTACAGTACATCAGTTCTTTTCGCCATGCAGTGGACTTCAAAGTTTTTGAATTACAATGCTGTTTGAAGCATAGTAGACATGTGTGAACACAGTGGTGCAGAATGAAAATGAAAGTCTTCATCAAGCACAAAGCTCTGCTCATCGCTCATCATTCTCACGTTCAATCTGCTTAGATGCAGTCTTTAGCTCTGCGGGGGGGAAAAACACTCTAAATTCACTCTTTCTTCCCCAATCAGCCATGAAAGTGTGTGGCCTCTTTATGAAGGATGTTTGTTCAGCGACATTTCTGTAATATGCATAATTTAACTTAAGCATACTACACTTACTAATTGTGCATGAATAAGGCAAAACATTTCTCAGTCATGAATTAAATAATTCAGCAGTCTACCAGTCACACCAAAGGAGTAAAGAATACTGCACAAATAAATGAAGAAATCACATTACTCTCTCTCCTGAATTAATGCAAGTGCATTTAGAACAAAAAAAAGCTATTATTGAAAGGAATACACAGGGGGTTTGCATATTAAGAAATGCAACAACAAAGTTTACTTTCCATTAAATGTTAAACATAGACATTTTTTAGTCATTTATGAATATGTAACAAGAATATAACAACACGCGCTGCACCCGCAAGCACAACATCAAGGAGATGTTATACTTTTAAATGAGCTAATTTTTCTTTTTCATTGACAAAAGAGAAGGTGATGTTGGCAACACATCACATAATTCTCCATTCAGAGCCTCAGTGTTGAAGTTGTGCTTTCAAAGAGAAAGTACATCAGAAAAGCTGACAGAGGAAGCCAGCACAGGGAAATGTTTTACACACGTTTGGCTGTGTGGCAGGTTGTGGACATCAAGACAGCAGTACTGTAAGATTTCACTTTGAAAGGTTTACAATAGGGCTGTCAAAGTTAACGTGAAAATAACGCGTTAACGCAAATTCGTACATTCGCTAACGCAACTTGCATTTTTAGTTTGTAGCGGGCTCCGTTTTAAATCTAGAGTTAGTAAGTAGGTAAGCTCTAGTAAGCTAGATAGCGGGCTAAAAATGTTCCAAAGTTGCGCTAAATTTTGGCGAGGAAAAACTGGCCATTTTCAAAGGGGTCCCTTGACCTCTGACCTCAAGATATGTGAATGAAAATGGGTTCTATGGTAGCCACGAGTCTCCCCTTTACAGACATGCCCCACTTTATCACTTTTTCACATGCAGTTTTGGGCCAAGTCATAGTGAAGTCAGCACACTGACACACTGACAGCTGTTGTAGCCTGTTGGGCTAAATTTTGCCATGTTATGATTTGAGCATATCTTTCATGTTAAATGCAATACCTGTGAGTGTTTCTGGACAATATTTGTCATTGTTTTATGTTTTTAATTGATTTTCAATAATATATATATATACATACATTTGCATAAAGCAAGCATATTTGTCTACTCCCATGTTGATAAGAGTATTAAATACTTGACAAATCTCCCTTTAAGGTACATTTTGAACAGATAAAAAAATGTGCAATTCATTTGCGATTCATTGCAAGTAACTATGGACTGTCATGCGATTAATCGTGATTAAATATTTTAATCGATTGACAGCCCTAGTTTACATACATGAAGTTGACATGACAGTGTACAGTAGCCCAGTCAACCGGAATGTTTGTGATAGAAATAACAAATAATAGTCACAAAAATGACCAAACAATACAACATCCATTGAATTGTACATGTTGTATTCCAATTTTCCTAATCGACTTCCAAATCTCAATTGACCAATGGATTTTCCTCTTCCAATCACAGTTTGTGCTCGAGTGTGTCCCTCACTGAATTCTGCATAAATTCAATTAATCAATTCAAAACAGAAATCTTAACAGCTACTTAAACTATTCAGGAGTGTGCGTGTACATCTGTTAACGTTTCATTAACATTCCCAATAATTTCGCCCATTGCATGAGACAACTATTTGTTGTACAATTGTATGCAATCATGTGTACATGCTAATGGGGAACTGAAATGATGCATTGAATTCCATAATCTGCAGATGTGCATAAAACTAGAGAGAGTACTTAGACTGCATAAAACTGTAATGATGGTTTTTAGCCAATTTCACAATTTATTGTTCCTGCAGTTCTCCGTATAATTATATGTTTGAATGCAAAAGCCCCATTAGGTGTGTGGGAAGCCATTCCAGCTGAGTTTTTGCATTCATTCAACAACTTTTGTTTATTTTTTACTTTGCAGAGCTGAGTGCAGTAGCTGCCATCGGTCAGTGTATCAAACAGGTGAAGCTGCCCTGAAAACAACTGCTTCAACAGATACTGTGATTCCTTTTGGAAAGGTATTTTAATACCATCTCGATCTGATGAGTTTCAAATGCACAGGAGATAAAAGAGAACTGAATAATATGAAAAAGCTCTCTGGCAGGTCTTTGATTGACTAAATAAACCTGTGGGACTCTTTTTCAAACTGAAATTTCAAAGTGGACATTATGACAACAAATTGAAAGAATACATTTTATAATACAGATACATTTTGTGTTTTAATAATTGTAAAAATGTAAATCTCATTGGCTCCATTTTCTGTTGTTTCATGGAAATGTATAAGCTTTAATTTTTAGCCAAATATACCAACATATTGAGCAAGAAAAGATGAAAATGATAGCAGTGACTCACCCGGTCTTTTCTCGTTTCGACCTTTTCGACCCCCACATAGTCGCACTTTGGAGATCAGGACCAGGATCTGTTTCTGGCACAAGGACTTGTTGCTCTTAGGACAGGGCTTGCGCTTGTTGGCTACCGGTCGGTTGCCTGGGTCCTCCTTGACCGCCCGTTTCTGTCTGATGAGAGAGCTGGCGAGAGCTGCCATCTTCCCCCCCTCTCACCTTTGGGAGGGGGGTTGTCTTCCTTCCCTGTACCCCCCTTTTTGCTGGTTTGGCTTTTGCTTTCCTCAAAAAGAACTAGAGTAGGACAAACGGTTCAGAGAAGCCCCCACAGGGGAGATCGGGCCGTCTAAGTGGGTTAACAGGGAAGAGTTTAGTTTGAGGGTTCCCTTGGAGAGGGAAGAACTGGAGGAGATGCAAGTTCACCTGCAGTCCAATGTAAAGCCTCCTCTCTGACCAAAAATAACAAATATGACACTGTAAGGGAGCACACGAAAAAGTGCCACAGTCACATTTTCAATTTGAAAAAGAACAGAAAGGTTAGAATGACTTTTTAAAAAGGGAAAGACGGAGACATATTTCTACCCCTCTTCCCCACTCATTCTCACATTAAAGGGTGCCTCAATAGCCAAGTTCAAAATATTATATTGCAAAACCTACTTTGACTAGACAACACCAAAAGAGAAGGCGCTCAAATGTTTTTACATATAAAAACACTTTTACTGAAGAAAAGTGAAATCATTTTGAATGCTAGGAAGCTCCTAAAAGCGCGAGAGAAACCAAACTGTTTGTCACCATTTGTGCAGTCCACGGAGGTCCAACTTTGCCTCCCATTTAAACGTGGCAGCGTGGAATAATGAGCCGGGGGTGCGAGCGGTAATCCAGCAGCCGACTTAAATCCAGAGGTAGAACGGCGGGCGGGACGTTGGCGGTCTTTGCGGGAATGAAGCCGGGAACGGAGCAGCAGAGACATGGACACAGACAGACAGAGATTCCTCTTCTGCCTCCGATGGCACGCTCCTTTCCCACAGTCCTCACCGAGCCCCCCCTCCCTCCTCTACCTCCTCCTCCTCCTCTTCCTCCCCCTCCTCCTCCTCCTCCCATCCAAAGTCAGCGAGCGGTTGTGAGAGTATGTGTGCGTGAATTCCAGCAGCCACCATCAGTAGAGGTGACATTCATGAGAGAGAGGGAGAGAGAAAGAGAGAGAGAGAGCAGAAAAAAGAGGGAGGGAGAGGGAGGCTGTAATGTGTGAGAATGAGCGAGAGACTGGCAACAGCCACTTCACAAAAATCACTGCTCGCAGAGGCTACAATTTTGTTATTTCACAGCAACCCCCCCCTAAAAATGAAAAAAAAAAAAAAAAAACTCAATCATTTTGACTGCTCTTCTGAAACAGAGAGACAGAGCCAGAGGGATGGAGATGGAGAGAGAGAGAGAGAGAGAGAGAGAGAAAGAAAGAGTGCTTGAGGTGCAGATTGTGACAGTTCTCTGTCTCCTCCAGAGGAACAGCATCACCATGTGTTACCTCCCTGTCACATGCACCCACACACACACATACACACACATGGCACATCAGCATATTTTGTAGTAGAGTCTTCCCTGCTGTATAATTGTCTGTCTCTAGTCAGTATTCTTCTTCATCTTTCCTCCCTGACACCCGCTCGTACAGTAGTAACCTCCACAGTCTTGTCTTGCGATTTGTTTCCTTGAGCTCTACATATGAAATGGAGGCAAAAAAATAAAAAATAAAGTGACTTTGTTCCCCTGAAACTGGCATTTAGTGTCTGACATATCTGACTGCTGGCTTACGCTAACCCTGACAGGAACATGAGCTTGGACAGATTGAGTTAGACAGCTAACCCTGCCAACACACACACACACACACACACACGCAAACCCATATCATCCCTCGCTCTCCCTCAGCTCCCCCCCACCTGCAAAAATACCCATACAAAAACAACACACACATATATTACGGATAGTGTTCATGCAGCTAACCCTCATTTAGATACAAAATGCGAGGGGCTGACATTTCTCCTATAATAATTTAGGACAAAACAAACTTCCACAAGTATCAGTATAGAGAGCACAAATCATGCTGACATACTTTTGCACGAAATAGCGGGTTGCTGGTAAATGACAATGCCCCGCAGTCAAGCATTTCTCATCTTGTTGAGTTGCAACAAAAACAAGGTTTTTTGCTTACCGCTTTCATTCTGCAAAACAACCTGATTTTTAGACAAACAGTATGTTTGGAGTAATGCAATGCTAAGCAAGTCTATTCAAACATTTACATAGATTTGTATAAAGTGAAATTCTCAAAAGGATGTTCAGTGTCAGGCACCCTGTCTAAACTGCATGCTTTTGGCTGTATGCATTGTGGATGTCAGTGGTATATGATCACAACGTACCCTCATACAACGGTTCGTATGATATATTGCGAAAAGTTATTCCTAATTTTTCTTGCGTTTTCCCACGAATGTCCAACAACACGTGGCGCAAGTGTCAATTTCCACTCCGGTCTTTTCAAAATAAACTCCTGTCTTGACAGGAAACAACTTGGTTAAGTTTAGACAACAAAACAACTTAGTTCGGTTTAGGAAAAGATCGCAATTTGGGTTAAAATAACACATGAAGTTGCGTAAGTTAAGTACGGAAATTGCGTGACAAATACTACTCAGTTAGGTTTAGGAAAAGATGCAGTTTGGATTGAAATAACTCTGGATCTGGCGTAACTTAAGTACGGAAGTTACATGACAAAAACTACTTAGTTAGGTTTAGGAAAAGATCGCGGTTTGGGTTAAAATAACACATGAAGTTGCGGAACTTAAGTACGGAAATTGCGTGACAAATACTACTTAGTTAGGTTTAGGAAAAGATGCGGTTTGGATTGAAATAACTCTGGAAGTGGCGTAACTTAAGTACGGAAGTTACGTGACAAAAACTACTTAGTTAGGTTTAGGAAAAGATTGTGTTTTGGATTAAGTAACACCGGAAGTGGCATAACTTAAGTATGGAAATTACGTGACAAAAACTTCTTAGTTAGGTTTAGGAAAAGATTGCGGTTTGGATTGAAATAACTCTGTAAGTGGCGTAACTTAAGTACGGAAGTTACAGTACGTGACAAAAATTTCTTAGTTAGGTTTCGAAAAGATCACAGTTTGGATTGAAATAACTCTGGAAGTGGCGTAACTTAAGTACGGAAGTTACTCGACAAATAAATGAACGTTGACTTCTGGTTTCACACGGGGTACGAAAAGCGGTCTCCTGGGCAAAAGTCTGGTGTTTTTTCACCCACCCATCCAACCCTACCTCCTCTGTATGCGCCGTGTGTCTCTCTTTATACATCCTGGTTCACAATTATATGATTTACAGTACATTATTTTTTGTAGGTATAACTACAAACGGTGTATGAGAACAGCCTGATGATACATCGGTGCGTACGATAGCTTGGTAATTCAGGACCATGATGTAAAAAGCTCATTCACTATCATCGTGCGTCATGAATCTGTAGTAGAACTGAATATAAAAAAACTCTATGAACAGCTCCGGTCCGGCCCCTCAGACTCTAACCTAATAAATCAGCTAATCTGAGAGCTAATCAATCCAATTTTATTTGTCATGGCACCTCTTTTAAAAGCCAATTGCCGGGGAAACCAGCAGCGGAAGCAACTTGAAAATGCAAGGTCGATTCAAATCGTTTCTAACAATGCCGAGCAAGGTCACTGTCTGTCAGGGCTTGATTGACAGGTGACAGCGGATGTTTGGTCTCCACGGAGGGGCGGGGGCTGAGGAGAGGGAACCCACAGATGAGATAATGCAGTTTGTATTGACAAGGAAACAGAAAAGATATTTTTCTCCTTTTTCTAATGATTCGTTCTCCCTCCCTCAGCTACGCACTCGCCTTCTTTCTCTGGTTCAAGAATCAATCTCCTAATGGACATCACATTGCAAACATTGGCAAAGGTTGCTCTCTTTTACGCTTTCTCCAATCACAGGTACATGCCAAGTTACACCAAAAGAAAGCTAAGTGGGGGACATTAGACAGTCTCAAGGTTAACAAGTGTTTCCATCATTATAATGGAATTTCATGCACAACATCTAAGTGGACTCATTAAGAGTAAAACCACTTTTCTTGTCGTCCTAAGAGCTATCACCATATGAACACACCCCAACTAACAACTAAACACCCATTATGCCAGGACTATGTGTTACTGCCATTAGTTATTTCCAATTTATTACCATATAAATGTTAGTCTTTTGTCTTGCTCAAATATAATTTGTGCACAGCTTGCACACTTTTCAACAAGGTTCTTAAACTCGCATCTAATCACATTGAGGATTTACTGTGCGGGCTGCCTCAGCCCTATAGTGTCATTATTGAACCCTCTTTGGTGAAGTGGAGGAAAACCAATCTGCATAAATCAAAATGAAAGTAAGAAAATTTGAAATAGCAAAGAAGCACTCCGTCACGTGTCCGTGTATAAATTCTCGTCATCTGAATAATGCACAAAGGGGGATTAAATGCAGATGTTTTGCTAAAAACAATCCATGTCACAATCCCCGCATGCATATCAATTCACATGGAAGCCCAGGGTATTAACAGTATATCCTCTTTTCTGTTGAATTGTTTTTCCTAGTATAACGGTTTGCACGTGTTGTTGCATTCTGTGTTACCTAACCAAGACTTCTTTAATCTTTACTAGACCGGATTGGATGAATAGATACCATACTGTACGTTAGAGGTCTTTGGTTGGAGGATGGTGTGTTTCTGTTTCTGTATCCTTCCCAGTGGTGGAAGGTAACCGACATTTACTCAAGTACTGTACTCAGTTTTGAGGTACTCTACCAACTGTCTCCTACAAAATTCCATTCCCATACAATTAAACGGCATTCTCAATTACTTTTCGAGGGAAACGTATTTTATTTTCACCCAGATTACTGTCACAGTTTTAAACAATTTTAAAAAAGTGGTTAACCTTGTCAATTGAATCAGAACAAAAAATGCAACAACACTACTTCCTTCGGTGTAAGCAACAAAACTACTTGGGTTAAGTAAAAAAAAAAAAAACTAGGGCTGTTAATCGATTCCAATTTTTAATCGTGATTAATTGCAAATTAATTGCACAATTTTTATCTGTTCAAAATGTACCTTAAAGGGAGATTTGTCAAGTATTTAATACTCTTATCAACATGGGAGTGGGAAATATGCTGCTTTATACAAATGTATGTATATATTTATTACTGGAAATCAATAACAACACAAAACAATGACAAATATTGTCCAGAAACCCTCACAGGTACTGCATTTAGCATAAAAAATATGCTCAAATCATAACATGGCAAACTCATGCCCAACAAGCCCATCCACCACCTCTCTTGCCCGCCTGTAGTGAATCTTGCCTGTTGTACTCATTATGCCACATAACCTTCAATAACGTTATTATTCCTCGTAACTTAAATTAACAGTCGCTCAATACACTACATCACCTGCTCTGTGCCTCGCTCGTTGTACTACGTCACTTGCTGCAGCCTTCCGCGGACTGTTACAAACGCAACTCTACTGTACATGAGCATTTCCACTTAATGCTACTTCACACTTGTATTCCACTACCAAACTAATCCGCCAATTATAGAACAATTTTCATTATTTCACAAAATAGATTTCTCTATTTGTGTTTTTCTCTGTGCTTTTCTCACTGGTTGAAATTGGGAGAGAAAAAAGATGATGTCACATACTTCTATCAGGATTTAGCAACATGTCAAAAATATGATGACAGTCGTTGTTTGTTTATGTTGTCAGGCCACTGTCAATCACATCTGATCAAACCACACATACAAAGTCCTGATGAAGCCGTCTCAGTCAGCCGAGAACACTTAATAAATAAACCAAGGATGTTTTTCTTTTGAAAACGTTAACATTGATGTTTGTTCATTTAACCATGGATATGTAACTAATAAAAAAAAGCATATTCATATATATAAATGAGCTTATAAAATATAACACATAGTTATGTTAAATGTTAAAGTAGTGCTTGCCGACCTTTTTGCCTTGAGACCTCTTAGAGAAAAGCAGTTTCTAGATAGGGTACCTTGTCATGTTTTAGATGCCTAGCAGTTCCACAAATGAGTGATTTCCCCTTTAAACTTCTTATATGGTTTCTTTAAAATAATAGTTTGAGGCCCTAAGATGTAAAAAATTGAATATTTCACAAAAGAGTAAAACCGATAAATACAGATTTGTGTAGCAGAACTTTGTTTTCTTTTCTCTCTGCCATCGATCATTTCACGACCCCTTCAGAATTATCTTGTGACCCATTGGAGGTGGTCTGACCCCGACGTTAGCAACCACTGTTACTGTAGCTTCTCCTCGACCAGCTACAACAGTCAAATGCTGCTTATGCAACAATGTAATTATGTAATGTGTAATAATATATCACTTTTTCTGCAGACATTATATCTTTGGGTTGTCTGTCTGTCCATCCGTCCGATATCGATATCTCAGGAATCAAGGGGAATTTCCTCAAATTTGGCACAAACGTCCACTTGGACTCAACGATGAACTGATTGTATTTTGGCGGTCAAAGGTCACTGTGACCTTCCGTTTGTCCCATTCTCGTCAAAGAGTTATCTCAGGATCGCCTGGAAGGAATTTCATTATATCTGGCACAAACATCCACTTGTACTCAAGGATGAAGTGATTAGATTTTGGTGGTCAAAGGTCACTGTGACCTCACGAAACACATTTTTGGTCATAACTCAGGAATGCATATGCTTATGACAATTTCACACACATGTCTAACAGGATGACATTTTGGACAGACATGGATATAAACCGCAACTTGACTTGTTGGCGGAGGCATACGTGGTAATTCTAGTTACTTATGTTGGATTTTGATTGCAAGATCTTTACTTGTAATGAAGTATTTTTACGTTGTTGTATTACTTTTACTTAAAGCTGAAGTAGGCGAGATTGGAGCAAATATTATTAAAAAAAGTTATTTTTATAAAACATGTAACAGGTAACCTGAAAAAATCATGAGCCTCCGTTGTCCTCCGGTGCTCCTAAGGGCACCTGCAAGATTTCAAAGACTGGAGGAAAACAAGCAGTCAGAGCTGATCTGAGGTCTGCTGTCCATCTGCTGTCTATGAAAGCCGGCTGTCAATCACTCGCAAACTCCGACCAAACGGTCAAACTAGGCAGCGCTAATCAAATATGAATCAATATTATGTTATGTTAATGCCTATTTCTCTCCTCAAACATTTTCAGAATCATCTTGTAGTGTACGGTTTAGCTGTTAATTGAGAAAGTTTGTGACACAGCAGCCATTGTGAAATCTGTTGAAGGAATGCCAAGTTCCAGTCACATGACCGGAGTACAGCCAATAGGAACGTTCTATCTCTGAAATAGCCTGTGATTGGTCAAAGTCTCCTGTCACGGGCTACATTTTTTAAAGCCTGAAAACAGAGCCATGAGGAGGTGCAGAAGTCTAGTTTTCTCTCAGAACACTTGAATTACAATATGCTGAAAGGTTATTATGGAATGTTTTCCCAATGATGCCAAAAAATATGCTGCCTACTGCCACTTTAAGTAAAGGACCTGAGTACTTGTCATAAAAAACAGGTCGAGTCCCCACCAACTTCATTGCTGGATAAACTAATTCCTTACTGCAAGCCTCTCAAATGTGATGTCTGTTTTATATGATAGTGAATTGACTATTAGTAGGTTTTTGGACTGTTGTTTGGACAAAGCAAGCAATTTGGGGTTGGATTGTGATAGGCATTTCTCACTATTGCCTTCTTTTTTATTAAATAAACAATCAAGTAAACAATGGATGATTAATCAAGTACATAATTACTTAAAAAATAAAACAAATGGACATAAATCAATATGAAAATAATCATTTATTTAGCCCTATAAAGCAAACTTCACCATGTCATTATGTGTTGAAGGCAGTATGGTTGCTGCAAGATGTCCTTTAATCCAGGTCCAGTGATACAATGTACCTATCCTGAATGGCATGTTTACGTAAACACACACACACACAAAGCCAGAAAGAGTTAAGCACATCAGAACAATTGGCCTAGTTCTGTCTCTTTCTCCCTCCTCTCTTTATCACTCTCTCTCTCCTTCGGTCCCCTCTCAGCTCATCACGCTGTCCACAGATGACAGGAGGTATTCTTCGTTAATCCCCCCCCCTCCATTATGCGACCATGTGGAATCTGACTGAGGCCCGCTTCTTGCATACAGAAATAATATTTCCAATGTCCATGACCCATGGGTGAGTTGCTCATTAACTTTGAGCAGCACATATCATTCTCAGTTTCATTCTTTATTTAGCCCTGTTCAGATCAGTCTCTGGTAATTAGGTTTTTAATCGTGAGAATTACTTGGGTGTGTGAGACAGATGCAGATTCTTTTTTTTTCTGTGTACAACTGCGAGTCAGTTTTTTGTTTGTTTTTTGTTTTTTTTACCACAAGGCGTGTCTGAAATGCTTGGCTTTTAAGTAATGCCAATAATGCTGGATTTTCTAAATGAATGCAGTACTCAATATATTCATCATTGTTGTGCATTTTGTGTCGTCAAACTGTGCTTGTGCTGGGAAAGCAAATCAGAAACAGTAATCTATTATTGTTGTCATTGTTACAAATCAGTTATAAACACTTTAAGAAATCAATAGACCCTACATACTGTACTAGGGCTGGGACGATACACCTATCTCTTGATTTGATACTATCGCGATGCTTGAGTGCCGATTCGATATGTATTGCGATTTTTAGGTATTGCTATTCGATATTGGGATTTATTGCAATTTTAGTAAACTTTTTTAACACTAGACCATGGGAAAAAGTTGAATCATACACTTTTAGGGACTTTTATTTTTGAAAATATCTAAATTAAAACAGTAAAAATTTTTGATTTTTAGCATGTATGTAGTCAGAGATACCAGTCATTGTCAGGCATTATTCATTATTATTATTATTATTTTTTTTTTACAAATTAGTGGTATTTTCTTTTTCAATTTATAAGAGACGTGATGTTTTATACTTCTGGTGAATACAATCCAATCATTCTTATTTCCATATATGTATTTTGTATATACTGCTCCCTTTGTTAACACCTTATTTTGAAAACCTGAGGTAGTCACACGTGTATACTTCCGCTAACTTCGCCAAGTCCATCGCTAGCTCTGCCGTCAGCTCCGTTCTCTTTATACATCCATGGTCAGCTCAGTCAGGGCCGTTTGAATGTAGTTAACACAAATGTCAGTATATGGGTGCTCTAAAGTTGTAGCGTCGGCCGATTTGACCACGGAGATGCGAGTGACGGCTGGCTTGACCGCATGTTACCTCAATAAGATAATGTTTCCTGTCCATAACAGAGTTAGCATGCAGCTTTAGCCATGATGTCTAGCTCTGCTTTTCCTGGCAATGTGTGAAACCCAAAATGTTTCCGTACTCTACTGGATGTGTCATGTTTACCATGTTGGATTTAAAATGTGAAGGTGCAGGTCGTATCTACGTGGAACCTCTGCCGTTTTCTACTTTGTTGTTTCGGCTCGCTGCAGCCGGCTGCGGTTTGTTTTGGTTTCTGACAGATACGGAACGGATACGGAACGGATGTGACGTCACGTTACTCAGACTACAACAATAAAAGCGGTAACTTCCTTCTACCTCTACATAGACTCAAATGAAGCAAAAATATCGATATTGGCATTAAAAAATGAATTTCTAAATCGTAAAAACTAAAAATGCAGTACATCTCAGCCCACTAAATACACAGAATGTGCCACTAATAGTCAGAGCAACCTCCATTCATCTATTGTTTACTTACAAACACCAGAAACATACTTCATTTTTGCATTTTAGTTACAACCATTTGACCTGAAAATGATATAAAATGTTTAACTTTTCCAAAGTTATTCTGCATCAGTAAACCTTTAGAATTAACAAACAGGAAGATGAACTCAACTCTTCCACATTCTATTTACAAAGCGGAGCGCTATCTTTTCTCATTGCCTTCATCTTCGCTGTTGCCTGAGGTAAAATCTCAGCAGGTAAATCTGCAGGATTAAACCTGCCTCTCAGAGTAGGTAAAGATTGCTTGATGAAAGCAGATTTTTGGAAGGCCTCTTTTGTTAGTGCTGTTTAAAGCCCACTGTCACCCCATCTAGTTCAACCATCACCTCCCTAACCCCCCTTCAGTCTCTCCTGTGTGATCCCCTTCACCGCTATCAGCTATACTGTACTGCTGTGATGACCAATAGAGGATAGAAGGGGTACTTTTAAATTCATTTTATTTGACCTTGGGTCTTCACAAGCATCCTAAAATCTGTGTCTTACGTTTGTTAGTTCTATATTTACATCTGTCTGTCATAATCTAGAGAAACACAATTTCTTGTATATGTATTAATATGCTCAGCACACTCAGCTTCTGGTTAAAAAAAGAAAAAGAAAATTGTTGCATTCTTTATCCTCTAAAATAACTCACTGTCACTCAGCATTAGGGTTTGTTTAATTCAGTCTAATGATAACCATTTTCAAAGCACTTAACTGTGCCATGTAAAAAAACTGCCTTCGGAGCGCCTTGGTAGCCAAATGGTTTCAGCCACATAACCACAATGTCCCCGTTTCGATTCTTACTAGGGCTGTTGCGGTGAAGGAACTTCCCCTTCATTTTTTTTTTTTTTTTTTGCAAATTACTTTATTTATTATTAGTTTAGTGCTATATAAATAAGCTTTATTGTTAGGCTACTGTAGTTGCTTTTTAAATGACAAAGATGACAGTTTTAAAACCAATGAAATACTTTTTTTATTACAGAAGGGCAATGAGGGGCAATGTTTTTTTTTTTTTTAGCTGAGATGCTTTGGTTGCATCTGGTTGCAATGATACAGAATATCAGCAGAGGTAAAAATGACGGCACCAGGTCGAGTACTTTCTCTGGATGAAGGAAAGGCTGCAACCATAAAAAAACACTTAAAGAAAAAAAACACAATAGAAACTCAGCGCCTTGTTACGCTGCTAATGTTTGTAGCATACTGTATATGCACGGATCTCCCATTGCTAGGAATTCAAAAAGAAGAAACGTGAGCATGGGCTGTGGTGGTTTTGTGGCAGTTTTCTTGCCAATATTGCGGTTATTGTGACAGCCCTAACTCCAACCGTGGAACTTTTGTTGTTGTTCGTAGCTATACCTATGAAAAATAATGCACTGTGATTCGTATATATCCCACAAAATCAATTCGTATGTAATCCACGTAATCGTGAACCAGTATAAAGAGAGACAAACGCTGCATAGGGAGGAGGTCGGGATGGATGGGTGGGTCAAAGAAGAAGTCAAAAGTTGATTTGTCACGTAACTTCCGTACTTAAGTTACACCACTTCCATAGTTATTATAACCCAAACCACAATCTTTTCCTAAACCTAACTAAGTAGTTTTGTTGCCTAAAGAAAGTTGTTCCCTGTGGCAACGGAAGTTTATTTTGAAAAGACTTTATGCATAGAATGAGAGGAGATTGAAATGTATTGCTGGATACAAACAAATCTTAAACAAAAACTGCCTCTGAACTTCCAAACGCTCCATCTGTTCTGTTTGGAAGACAAGTTTCACCACATAGTCAGACGCAACATTAATATTTAGTGTGATTAACGCGAGCCAGGGATGATCTCCGCTGTTCAATCCTCAATCTCTTTCTCCCTGCTGCGCAATCCTCATCCCCCATTTCTATGAAATGAATGAAAACAGAAATAGGCCTATGTCAGATTAGGATGACCTTTCATTTCAAGGATTAGGAATGGGAATGTTTTGGGGTTCAAATAATGACTCCTTATTTACGAACTAATCTAGCTGGAACCGAATCTCATCATCCCTCTAAAACTGTTCTCAGTAAACACAAACCGTGCGGAAATGAAAGTGTTTTCACATAATGTGCGTTCAGTGTGCACAAATGAATGTTAATACTGCAGTTTTTTTTTTTGATTAGGACATATTCATGCATATATGAAGATGATCCACAGACAATCAAAACTAAGCAGGCGTGCAGGAATAAGATGCCAGCAAAATTAGGTCACATAAGTGGGTTTTGAGATTGGCCGCGTGTTCAATATCAATATTGATTTTGTGTTTCTGGAGGTCTCTCAAGTGTTCCATCAGTCTTTTTGGCATTTCACCACTCGACACGCGCCGCAGATTATACGAATAGCTCATTCAGAATAACTCATTTAGGATTCAGAACACACGATGGCATAATGTCTTTTTCATTCTACTGATGAAGGCTAAGCATGCCAAAATGAATGAACTGTATGTGTGCGCTTCTGGTAGTTATTGACACACAGGCTGATACAACATTACTGAGACTGATGTAGGAATGCAGCTTGGATGGTGGAGGAGGGAAGTGGTGGGTAAAAGCTGGCATGTCCTTGGGGTTATCAAATGGGCACCTCCCATCACAGATGTTCTGCTGAATTAGGATCATAACACCTCTAGAAGGCTGAAAACTAACTTCTGGCACCGGAAACTACCCGCCTGCTCTCTACACCGAGCACTTTCTGTGGATTTTTACCGCTATTAATATTTTACAAATTTGTCTAGAGTAGGTTATGATAGAAAGTGAGGGTAGCTTATAGCTCAGTTCCTCTCAAATGTGGGAACAGACACCTCTAGTGCTTTGTACTCATTAGCTTAGCATTAACCGTTTTTTAAACAAAAGGCTTTTCATGTGTACATGACAAATCCATGACGAGATTCTGTGGCTTAGTGAGTCAGCGAAACAGCAAGCAGGCGGAATAAGAAGCAAAAACAAACTCCACCTCCTCACACTTAAGATCAGTCAGGAAAAAAAAAACTATTTAAAAGATGTTTTCTCTTCATAGCCCTCTTCTAACCTCTCAGAATATAAATAATATTAAACAAATATGGATTGAACAAATGTTTGTACAGAACGCTTTTTTTAGCCATACAAGCTGTATGGCTCTATGGACGGTAAAGTCGGTCTTTTGGTCGGTCCACCACTTTGGTCCATACTCTAAAAATGTTCTACAGACATTCATAGTTTCCAGAGAATGAATGCTACTGACTTTGGTGATCCCCTGACTTTTCTTCGGACATCACTAGCAGGTTGACATATTTTGGCTTTTAGTGAAATATCTCAAAAAATGATTGGATGCATTGCCATAATATTTGGTGCAGATATCCGTGGTGCCCAAACGATGTATCCTAATGAGTTTGGTGGTCCCCTGATCTTTCATTAGGGCTGCCCCCTTTGTAGTCGATTATTCGACTTATGAGTAATTTTGGTCTGAGTCGATTAAGATTTCTTTAGCCGATTAGTAATATTTTATGCTTTATTAATGCTGAATGACTTCTTTCTAAGAAACTTATGAGCACGTCTCTGGTAAACACAAGATTTATAGTGGTGATTTTGTGCGATTCTTTGTGGAGAAACTCACAGATCTCTCAATTAAATCAATCGATTAGGCAACAAAATTGTAAAAGTGTTAGTCAACTAAGAATTTCTTTGGTCGAGGACAGCCGTGCATTTCATCTAACACCACAAACCATGAGGTTGACACTTGTGGTTTTAAGTGAAAGGTCTAAACAACTATTGCATAGATTTTGTCGAATCCCCTTTGGTGATATCATCTACTGCCATCATCAGGTTCATTTCAATTTGTCCAAAACTATGGTTTATCCCAAAATACCTACAAAACTAATGACATTCCCATCAGCCTCAGCTGTACTTTTGGCTTAGCTTTTGGTTTAGTACTAAGTGGCAAATGTTAGCATTCTAAACTGAAATAGATAACATTGTTAACATTATGGCTCCAAATCGCATACTTTTTCTTTTTATGCAGCCATGGACGGAGGCATTATTTTTTTCAGGTTATCTGTCCATCCGTCTGTATGCATGCACCATTCTCGCGATATCTCAGGACTGCCTTGTGGGAATTTCTTCGAATTTGGTACAAACCTCTACATGGACTGAAGGATTTGATTTTGTTGGTCAAAGGTCAAGGTCAATGTGACCTCAAAAATCACGTTTTTGGTCATAACTCAAGAATTCACGCTAAATATGCCAATTTCACACAGTTGTCTAACAGGATAAAATGATGCAGTGGTGACATTTTGGACAGACATGGATGTAAACTGCAACTTGACTGGTTTGGTGGAGGCATACAACAGCGAGGCAATAATTCTAGTTACTTTTACTGCAGCTGCTCTATACCGTTGCATGCAGTATGCATACATTTAGGACATACAGTACTACCTTGTCATAACATTGCGCCTTGAACTGTCATCTGTCATTGTGGCTTCTGTCAATGAGCTGTCATCGGGCTGTCATTTGTCTGCGCTCTCTCAGCGGCTCAGTCGATGTGACGTATGGTACGCTGTGCAGAGGATTGTGGGTCACAAATATTGAGAAAAGCATGCTGGCTTGCATACTGCAAAATGTGACTAGATGCAGTAGGACGTCTTGGTATTGGGACATACTAAATCTTTTTCTGGCATACTAAATAGTATGGTTGTATGGGTATTGGAAGGCACCGCATACCTGTCCAACTTCAGCACGTTATCACCGTCAATAATGCCTCAGTGCAGCCTCACAGAGCGCCTAGTGTGGCTGTAGACTATTAAGTCTTATCTGTGCTTTGCTGCTTACTCTACTTGAATTCGTCAAACCTTCTTGTTTAAGCTTATCTGCTTTCTGAATGTTTCTTAGCTTCTGTTAAAGAAGCATAGGCCCAAAAAAAAAATGTCTCGTGATGAAATGCCATGCCGTTTCCAAAGTATTCTAACTTCTCTGCAGCCAAAATAATACCAGGAAAACGCAATGCAATGCAATAAAAGGTGTGCATGCTAAGCAGACACTGCCACTGGAAAACAATGCTCTTGCAGGTGAGGCATCTCTGTGTAATTTTCCCTATCAAGAATTACTTCAATTTAGCTCCATTTGCCATGTGGTGACAGTCAGAATAACTTATTTTAACACAGACATTATTATTCCACAGTGTGCTGCAGTGTTATCTTTCGGTGGGGTTCTCTTTCCATCCCTGATCTCTGTGCAAAGTGTACAGCCCATCTGTGGTATTGATACTGCTGGCATGGGCCTCTGTTTATGGTCACTATAGTCTATTTCCAGCTGCCTTTCTCATCTGTCACACATATCAGGTGGTCACAGCAGCCATTGGACAAATCCACTTAAAGCCTTCCATACTGGTGTAATTATTTCTAGTGCTGCTTTTGATGTCCCTAGGGTTGAGTCAGGGGAAAGTGAGGGTAGGTGAGGGCATGTTATTATTTAGTTTGGATTGGAACCTTTTTTGTGCCCGGGGTAGTTTTACTCTTTTTCAGGACCATCCTGCTCACACTCACACAGTTCATCACATCTGGAGGCTGCCCAGTATAACCAGTCTGATGACCAGTGAGCAGCCTTATTGGAGCAGCTGTGGGGGTCGAGGGGTTTTGCTCAAGGGCAGCTCAGTGGTTGTAATGCAGAAGGGTTAAACACTGTTTTCCCCACCCAGGGTCAGTAACACTAATTAATCTACATTATTGGGCTAAATACATTTCTAATATTTGTTCCTTCAACAAGAGTGCTGTGTCTTTAAAAGTAGCACCAGTAACCACAGTCCCAAAATATGCTTTAATTTTTTTCCCCCTTTTAATTAAATATATATTAAGAGCTTTATATAAAAGCATTAGTGGTTGTGAGGCTTAGCGCAGTGGGCATTTTTAGTCAGATTACAGCTGGAGACATAATGTGGTCACAGTGAGACGGCACATGCATGATTATGGTACGTCAGAGAGCTGTTAACAGATTGAAAGCTCAAGAACTTCCGTGGATCGAGCATGACCTTTACAGGGTGAGGCAATGAAAGGAAGAGATAAAACGGGTGTGGTTGACCTTTAGAAGACAAGATAATCATCTGGAGAATGGATGGCAACAGTTTATTAAATTAGGTTAACAGTGCCACAGTTCTCAGGTGTCTAAAATAATCATGATACTTCAGTGTTTTTGTAGCAGTATTTTTATGTGGGTTGATCATTTAAGATTTCTGCAACAATACCCCAAATCTGTCATAGACAGTGGGCGATGAATGTCCACAGACTTGACTTGTTGTTTAATAGGCGTCCAAGCATCAGACCCAGACAGCAGCATATATGCTCTACATCAGAGTTTTCCAAACTCTTTTTCTGGGTACCAACTTTTAAAAAAAAATAATAAACCATATTAGGCTTTATCTATAAATCATGAGAAAAGCGAATTTGTGCGTAAATTACCATTTTTACTGCCAATTACGCATCACATTATATTATCTTGAAAAAGGTAAACCAGCCATCTCAAAGAGATGTACGTTTGATAAATTGCATGTGTTATTGAAAACATAACCATCTTAAATACTTTATAAATGAGCCCAAACAAATGCATTCAGGCGGAGTTAACAGGCTCTCGTTTTCTTCCTCTCATCAGTAAAACAAACAGAACGTACAGAAAGTCAACACTGATGTGGAAAGAGTGTAGATATAGAATTATTTTCTAAGTAAATTTAATGTGAAATATATTACAACAGATGGAGCTCTTTAACTGCTAGATGTGTAAATAAATAAGCTTGTTTGCTAACAAATTCATCATATCAACTTATAAGGTGATAATATGTCAGTGTTGTGTTCACAACTTGTTTCTGCTGCCCCCAAGTGGCCAAAAAGAACCAGTTATTGCAGGTTTGAATAATTGAACTCTTGGATTCTGGGTGCATTTGGGACAAATTCAATAACACAATGTTTTGTTCCCAACTGCAGCAACAAAACATTTTGAATTCACTACAGCTCTGATTCATGCCTCCTACTGGCTTTGTCTCCATAGTAACGGCTAGTAACATTACGGATATCACTGAAACAAACATTTGAAATGGGAATACAAAATGGCAAAACAATCCTCCCACTAGGGCTGGGTATTGTTTAAATAATTACGATGCCAGTACCAATACCTGTACCTTTGAAGTGATACAGATACCAATGGAGTATTTCATTCAATACCCACCTTAAAGGTATCGAGTACCGATACCCAGCCCTTCCTCCCACTTCCAACTGCATTTGTTTTCAAATATGACAATGTACATATAATGCTAGCATACAATGTAAATAAAATTGCATTTGGAAAACCAATATATTCCTAAAACATACGCACTTCCAATTCACATGTGAGCTTCCAGCTATGATATTTTCCCTCCTTTGTTGCAGTGTAGATGACGTGGTTTGCCAAACCATACATCATATTTTATGCCAGGCAGTTGTGCCTTTAATAAAGGCTTGGTGATATCACGAGAGACCTAGAAGCAGAAGCAGCTTTACTATCAGTTTCCCTTGACTTTTAGCAGGTCATCAATGCAGAGGTCATTCCAATCAAACCAGTCTTAATTGCATCTCTTGGTGAATCCCAAAGACTCCTCTGCAGCATGGTAGATAGCTGAGCCGAGAGTTCCACATTTCACTGCTACCCTTCATAAGAGAGCACCCTTTGATGTTGCAGAGCTCCGCTGCAAGACAGCCTTTGAACCAGTGGGAAACTGCAGTGGATTAATGGATATTGCAGTCAAGTCTCTTGCTGGGGGCTTGCTTGTGCTATTATGAGCAGACCATGCAGATCTTTGTTATCATCAACTTACCACAAGTCGTGCCCTGCACATGGCCCAGCGAGAGGCAAAGCCATGAGCTCCCATGTTTGTGTTTCAGATGTAAAAGAAGGGTTGTCATGACGAGGCCACGCTCGGGGCAAACCGTAACGAGGAAGACATTGTTGTCCATGTTTCAGGCTTCGTGACAGTGTGTATTGCCAGAGTCCATGCGGGCAGTGGAGTTGTAACAAGGCCTGTAACAGCAGTTGTAAATTGTAAGTAAACAGCAGTTTATGTCCTTCGCTTGACAGGATCAGATCATTGCCGTTCTAGGCGCAATCTGTCTTCTCTTTACTGTCTTCCAGGTTGGGTGATTTTTGCTGATGTGCTTTAGGAAACACTCGTTTTGCATGAAAAACACACAAAAGATGCATGAATGTTCAAACACAAGTCGGCTCGCATTATGATAATTCATTACCTGCCATGCCGTGATATGAAGACACGCGCACACACACACGCTGTCACACAGATCCAGACATGGGTAAAAATAGTTTTTTGTTTGCTATGTCAGATCCACTGAACAAGCACTGTCCCACCTGTGAAGCCCAATTAAATAGCATGCACGATGAAAGCTAATAATTGTCACCACAAATCATGAAAGTAAATTTCCCTTGAAACGTTAAGTGGCGGATCTCAGGGAGAACATTATATTTATGTTTGGTTGTGTCGCTATGGGCTTTTTTTTTTTTTTGCGGATCTTAAGCCTGCATGGTTTGAGATTAGTTCGAAATATTTTTGATCACGAAATAAGTGCCAGGTTTTAATTTAATTGGAATTTCTTTCTGTCAGCGCTCACCATCCATGCATCAGAGAGCTGCACTGCACAGGAGGTATGTGGGGTAAATTCAATGGTCAGAGCGGGCTGTTTATCTCACGTGAGCCAACTTTAAATCCGGCTTTAGGTGCATTGAGGGCACAAATTGAACTCGACTGTATGCGTATGTGTGTGTGTATTTGATAGGGGGCCTGTGCCAATCCCTGTCATGTAATTTAAGTTTAACGGAATGCATTATGCATGAGTCAGTCCTGGGTTCTGCAGAGGAGCCAAGGTACAACTGCTCAGGCCAAGGAAGAGAAGCTACAATAATGAAAGTCATTGATTATTGTTTTCAACTTCATGTGCCATTTTTCACGTAATGTAAAGTAGAATTGTACCAATACCAGTATCGGAAATGTGTCCGATATTGTGCAAAATTCGGTATAGGGCATCAGCGAGTACACCTCTATGCACATAATTTATTAACCCAGAAAAAAATCAACTTGTTTAACCGGAAATCAATACATCTTCGCCGCTCCATAACCTTCACTATGCTGTCACCATGGATGTATCATGGCTGCCACTAGCAACTACTGTTTTAAAGCAGCGAAGAAGAACTGATTGCGGGTAGTTTGTCACTTGATGATAGCAAACAACAACAGAGCGTTGCTAGAGGAGAGTGTAATGGTAACGGTAGTCAGAGCAAGGGAAATGTCAGCCATTTTTTGGTAATATTTCACAGTAGAAAATCCAACAAGTAAAACAGCGATATGTATACGGCCTCTGTTTCGAGGGGTGGCAATACCCTGGTAGAATGTGTGAAAATTGCACCCTGCAGGACAAATTAGCACACAGGCTGTCCACTAAGGAGACCGCTAACAGAATACACAATATTATTCATTCCAAGCTTCATTTATTTATGTTCTTTGTAACTGACAAACTGAAAAAGAAAGTTCTATGTCATTCATTCTCTGTATTTATTTGTTCAAGTTTTACAAAGGGTTTAACCTAAGCCAGGCCATACAACAAAGATAGTAATCATATCTCATCCATACATAATCAGTAGTAAACAGCTGTTAAATAATAATAACTAGGGCTGTCCCAAATACCATTTTTTGGGCTTCGAAGCTTCGTGAGTAATATTTGAAGGTATTCGACGCGGTAGGCTGACATGTTCGTCTGTCTCCATGTCCCACCTTTCAGTGCCCAGGACAGTGCCGCTGCCACACTGACAGTGATATTCCTCTGAGAATTACTAATAATAATTAATGTTGAATATGAATTGTTGGAATATTCCTTATTTCATGGGCTATGTTGGGATTTTTACATTATTATAACACACTTGTATATAAAAAACTCTAAAACAAAGCATTTGAATACTGATTTGGAGGACAACTACCATAGCAACGGTCGAAGCATTCAGGTCAGCCCTAATAATAACTATATATATTTTTTTTTATCACGCTGGTATTGGATACTGCAAAATCAGGTATCAGAATCGGTGTCGGGAAGGGAAAATGGGATTGGAACATCTATAAATGGAAGAAAATGAGTTTAAAACGAGACAATGACACCTCACAGAGGGCAAGCGCTTATGCCAGCATGCATTGGCCGGGTTGGCAGTCCGTCACAGGGCTAACACAGATTAACACGGTCAAAGTCACATTCTCACCTCTGAGGAAACAGCATCTTCGTGCTGCGAGGCAGCAGAGCGAGTCACTGACCCACCGCCATGTTGCAAATTGTTTAAAATGCAGCTTAATTAACACCTGTGCTGTGTCGCCTACTGATGGCAGTATGCTTTCGCCGCTTTTTTCCATCAATTATCTTAGTATAATCACACATTATGTATGTATTTGTCGTGACATTGGACATTTGAGATCATGCGGTGAACCAGTGTATGGTGTCTAATACTCATTCCCCCCCACCCCACCTCCCGGTAATCAGCCCTTGGATTTGCATCCATGCCGCCACAGGCTAGGTGCCTTTCAGCCAAAAACTGTGGTTTAATCCACCGTCTCTGTCCTCTCAATTCCCGTGGAGGACAGCCAAATCCTTGTTTACCCCGAACCCTCATCTGTCACCGCACATTAAGCCCGTCTCTCAACAGAAGCCCCGACACTGCCTGCAATTAAAATATTAACATGATACCTTTTACTCTCACCATTAGATATCCGCAGAAATATCCCCACAGATGCTTCTCCCTCACACTGACACACAAGTGGGTGTGTGGTGAGTGCATGCAGAGTGCAGATGTGCTCTTGTGCACACACACACACACACACACATGCAGACCAAGTGGATATTTATGTCAGCTTTATCAGATGAGACCAAAACGTGGGTCCCCTGATTGTCTCTCATTGACACTTGAATTCTCTGTGTGTTGTGTGAGCTGATGTGTCTCTGTTCTCTTGCATGTTCTTCAATCTTTTTTTAAGATTTTATTTTAAGGTGAGCATCATTTACACATCATACATTTAGTAGAGCAATTTACACACAAAAGATTCAAAGAGGGGAATGTTACCTACAGCCATGCTAGCGGCTTTGTAAGTCTGGACATTGCAACATTGCTTACAGTCCTACTACACTGTAAAAAAAAAAGTGTAAAATAACGGAAATTTTCCGGCAGCAGGGGCGCTAGAAAATGTCTGTTAAAAACCGGAAAAATACTGTCCGTTAATTAACATAAATAAACTGTAAAAAAAAACAAAAACAAAACAGTAATTATCTTTATATAATTAGCCTTTACTACTGTAATATTACAAGAAATATTTTACTTTTAACATATATTTATTGCTGGAATAGTCATACACCGTAATTCTAAGACCATTTACATCTAAATCACAAATGAAACATGTAATTTTACATTGCAAAAGCCC
>CAKAOH010001003.1:57327-77104 GCA_916701665.1 Sebastiscus tertius | reverse complement strand
AAAACAATAAAGAAGTAATTAATATTTGTTGAGTCAATAAAACAAACAAACAAATAAAAACAAATAATAACAATATATTCCAATATCAAAGGATAAATAAAAAATCCCCATGAAGTAGAGGAGTAAATAAAAGGCAGAGTGTGAGTGATCTATTATGTATTGTTGTGGTTGTCTCTTAGGCTGTGACATGCACTGACATTAGTCTTTATCAAGAACACCCTAAAGAGGAATTTATTTAAAGGTCCCATATTGTAAAAAAGTGAAATTTTCACATCTTTTATATTATAAAGCAGGTTTAAGTGCTTTATATAAATACTGTGAAAGTATCAAAGTGCTCAATATACGGAGAAACACACACAGCCAGTGTTCAGAAATTGTGCGTTTGAAACAAGCCGTTGGGATTTCTGTTCATTTGTGATGGCACAAATATACAATATTTAGACCGTTTCACAGTTTTAAACATAGACATACTAAATGTGTCCCAGTTTATTTCCTGGTTGCAGTGTATGTGAATGACATCAGGTGACAGGAAGTAAACATGGACCCAAGCTGTTTTCTAGCAACGCAATTCTGTTGTCATTCTGTTGAAATGCACTAAAACGAAGCGTTTCAGACAGAGGGTGAATACAGGTGTATTCAGACAGACCGTACGAGAAAAATAATGTGTTTTTTTTAACATTAAAGCATGTAAACATGTTCTAGTAGAAACAAAAAATACAAGCATGAATCTGAAAAAGAGCACGATATGGGACCTTTAAATATTGGTACACTTACCTACACTAAAGACTGATATATATGTTATTTTTATTGACAGGTGGTGTCCCTGCTCACATTGGAGGTAGCACTCAGTTTGGGGATAACGTGGAGGACGAGTGGTTTGTTGTTTACCTCCTGCAGCAAATCACAGAGGCCTTCCCAGAGCTTGCTGCCAGGTGAGACAAAATGTGCTATGAAAACTAATGATTTCATCGCCATATCACAGTGCTTAAACATGCATCAGTTTGAGATGTTTTGTCATTAGCTTCTCTTTTTCATGTTTTTGTGTGAAGAGTTGAGGACAATGATGGGGAGTTTCTTCTGATTGAAGCAGCAGATTATCTTCCCAAGTGGCTGAATCCAGACACCAGTGAAAACAGGGTGAGTCGACCAGATGAGATTGCAGATAATATGATGATGATGTTTTTTTATAGTTCATGGTCTTTATCACAATTTTATTTTATGTCTGTTTAGAGGACCATACCAGTGGGATTACATGTTTTAGCCCTTTAAATACAAATCACACTGCCGACCATTTCCCAAAGCATACTGTAAATTTGTCTATGGATATCACACCTTCCAAGCAGCCATTGGTTTCAGTTAATCTGAGTAATGTACAAGAAGCTAATTTGTTTGATTTGAAACATGTGGTAATCACCACTATGTACTGTTCAGTTATGACCTCGCCTTGGACTAGTTTTAATATCCTTCCTTGTTGGCATGTTGAAGCACAATTCCTCTTCTAAGACTTCCAAAAACCAACACTTTTAATGCAAGAAACAATCACCTTTACCTAACTATTAACTTTGTGGTAGTCCAAAATCTATTTAACATAATTCATGCGTACTTATTTTTTTGTTTTGTAATACAAAAGCTGCCAGGGCAAAGCTTGATGTTGATCATGTAACTGTAACAAAAAATACAAAGACTCACTCACAGGGCCCTTTTTAAATATCTTCCCCTTGTATGTGTTTACTGTGAGTTTAAGCCTTAATTGTTCCACTTGTGGTACATGATTCTCCTTTGCAGGTCTTCTTCTACAGAGGAGAATTGCATATTCTGCCCTGTCCCTCCAAATCCAGTCCGGTGGGGGTCTCAAAAGATGTGGCACCAAGTGTGGCGCAAGCTCTAGCATTGCTCTCCTCCCACCCAGAGGCCTGTCGGGCAAGCCCCAAGATCTGTTCAGCCCTGAGGAAGCGATTAGAGGGGTGAGAGGACGTCTTTAAAAGTCTTTCTTTAATACACAAATGTGTTGCAGATTCAACATCATTTACATTTTTATATGCTTTCCACTGTGGATGCTCTGACCCTGACCTATTTTTACACTAAAGAGGAAAAAGCAAAATGTCAGAATCCAGTGTTTCAAGGTGCAGAATCAGTGTTAAAGTGATAAAACACTTGCAGAAGCATAAGAATAACTTGTTAACAGCCTCGTGAATATTTTATGCAAGTGGATAAAAACAATATGCGACTGGTATCAGCAGGTATTGTAAATGTATCAATAATGAAAAAGCAAATCAATCTCTACTTTCCACATAGGTACCCAGAGAAGATTAAAGCTGGTCTCCATCGAGCCCACTGCTTCATACCCTCAGGTATCGCCATGGTGTTAGCACAACGACCGGACCTGGTTGCCCCCGCAGTGTCGGCATTCTACCTGCGAGATCCAGTAGACCTGCAGGCATGTCGAAGTTTCAAGACCTTTCCTCCCAACACAAGAGTCCTCACCTCGGTAAACGCACAGGAAATTATTTCACAATACTGCTTCTATGTTGTGTCATAAATGTGTTTATTTCATGCACAATACTGTAATCATTGTTTGTGTTTTAGTTTTTTATTAGTATGTTTCAGCTTTTGTGAAAAATATCTTCAAACCTTTATGCAAACTATAACCTTGTGTGTGTATATGTATTTCTAGGTGACATTCACCCGTTGCCTGTACGCCCAGCTGCAGCAGCAACAGTTCACCCCAGACCGGAGGAGCGGCTTCACCCTGCCTCCTCACTCTCATCCCCAGTACAAATCCCATGAGCTCGGCATGAAACTGGTGAGCCATCATCTGTGTTTCCGATCTGTCTTTGGATTAGTACATTTATGCATTTGGTAGGATGCGAGGTGGCCTTTTTAGTGTTGTATTTGACTATATGTCTGTCTCTCTCTGTGTGTGTGTGTGTCATCATCAGGCCCATGGCTTTGAGATCCTGTGCTCTAAGTGCATGTTGCCATCATCGGAGCCTGATGCCCCCATCAGTTGTAACCCTCAGTGGAAAGGCTTCATGGACAGCCTGAAAAGGAACGGCTACTTCCGGGTTAGTCACACTTTTTTGAATGTTGAGGTCAAGATCAAGATAAAGAGTAGCTACTTCACCACACCTGGAACATTAGGTTAGGCATAAAATGTCAAAGTTAACGCAATAATAACGTGTTAATGCAAATTTGTTTTAACGCCGCTAATTTCTTTAACACATTAACGCAACTTGCGATTTTTGAGGTTGTAGCGGGCTCAGTTTTAAAGCTAGAGCGAAGATACTGGCATCAACTAGAAATAGAAAACCTAAGGAATCCATTGGTACCAACCATGTCATACTAGCTCACCGGGAAGGAATCAAACTTACACTAAATTTTGGCCAGGAAAAACTGGGATGGCCATTTTCAAAGGGATCCCTTGACCTCTGACCGCAAGATATGTAAATGAAAATGGGTTCTATGGGTACCCACGGGTCTCCCTTTTACAGATATGCACACTTTATGATAATCACATGCAGTTTTACATACATTTGCATAAAGCAGCATATTTGCCCACTCCCATGTTGACAAGAGTATTAAATACTTGACAAATCTCCCTTTAAGGTACATTTTGAACAGATAAAAAATGTGACTAATTTGCGATGAATTGCGATTAACTATGATCAATCATGCAATTAAATATTTGAATCGATTGAGAGTCTTATTAAATATGCAGCATGCCACTGTGGAAAGTTTATTTTATTGTTTTCAAAACGCAGGGAGAACTGGAAGGTTCGGCCCGTTACAGAGAACTGACAAGATCTGCGGAAAACTTCTTCAAACAGTCCGTCGCCTCAAACTCAAGGTAAGGACCGTGGCTGTGCACATGTGTATGAACGCTGTGTGAATAATATGCCTTCATCCGAGTGTATCGGTCTGAATGTACCTGTTGTCTACGTTGTTTCAGTGCTTCGTCCCCGGGCGAGGAGGTTCTCCAGCTGCTGAGAAGCTGCAGTCCGTTCAACTTGGAGGAGCTGAAGAAACAAGAGTCACAGCTCCCCCAAGAGGACAGTGAGTGAAAGTCTTATCTTTTGAATATGAAACGCTCTTGAAAAGACACTTGTGAAAAGTTTGTAGAAGAGCACATCAACTTGAGTTTGTCTCAGTTATATTTGAGTGGTGACCAGTCCTGACAGCAGAAATAAAGTCAAAATGTCTGAACATAGAAATATAGAGAATGGTCGACCTTTACATATATATTGGGTAAAGTCTGCCCGTGGAGATTTTGCTTTTTACTCCTGTACTTACTATAAAATAAAACTGAAATGACATTGCCAGAAAGAAGACATTGTCTTTGTCTCCGCCACCTGGGATTTTCTGCTTCCTGCCAATTTCCTTTCACTTTCTGTCCCTTTTTAGTCTGCATCTTCCATTCTCTACCATCTCTCCCTTTCAAGCATTTCCCATAGTTAGTTGCTCTTTGTGTCTATCTCCAGGTGACAGCTGGCTGGATATCACAACTCAGGATTTGGAGCGCATGTTGCAGGAGAGGAGTGGAGGGAGAGCTGATGTTGGCGGCCAAAACTCCAGTTCAATCAAACAGACACAGGGTGCAGAGGAGAGGAGGAGGAAGGAGACGGAGGGCGTCAAGGAGGAAGAGGAAGCTGTTTTCAGCCTGGTAGCAGTCAGTCAGGGGATGAAGAACTTCCTCAACGCCATGTCGTCGCACGAGGGTGCCGAACTGCCCTGGTGAGACTGACTGACGGACTATCTGGCCTGTATACCTGATTGATTTGGCAATATGTAGCCAAGATCATCAACGGCACTTATGTATTTGATTTTTCCATATGATACTAAAAGGTAATGAACAGAAAAACACACATGTTGGAGCACAGAAAATCTAACTCAGGTATAAATCATGATTTTAGTGTGCAGTTGGATGTAAATGTTGCAAATGCCAATACTTTCATACTCTAGCCTGTCTAGCTAATGCATTTCAATGTGTATCGTCCCACCGATAGTCTTTCAGTTCAGGTTTCACTTTGTTTTTCTCTCTGTATTCCAGGAGCAGTTCAACTCAGCCTTTCAGTTTTGATCCTGACTCCATGTCCAACGCACTGGACAGACTGCTAGGTATGTAGAAGTTATGAAAGATGTGGAACGGTAAAAAATAACTTATCAGAAACTGAATCTGTCTGTCTTTGAATTTGTACAGGAAGCAAAGAAGAAGAGCTAGATTCAGATGATCTAGATGATGATGATGATGATGATGATGATGAAGGTGAGGAGGAGGAGGAGGAGGGGGAGAAAGAAGAGGGGTCCTCTGGTCACACAGAGGTGAACGGGACAGAAACGTTGGACGGTCTCAGAGGATACATGGACCAAATGGATGAGGAGCTGATGAGCACTAATATAGGGCAAAGCTTCAATCTGACGGTAAATTCTATATACATAACATATATATAATTTCCAAAACATAGGTGAAATAATGCACATGTATCATCCTGAACTAATTGTTTTACTATATTTGTCCTTTCTGCAGAATTACAACAAGGCCGGCTCGGAAAACGGCTCCGCTCAACCCCCCGCCACGGACGGTGTCCCGAAACATGGAGGGGTGGAAGAGACAGAGGAGGAGATCCAGCCTCTGGACGTCGACCTCAATCTGGTCGCAAACCTGCTGGAGTCCCTCAGCTGCCAGGCCGGGCTGGCCGGACCGGCTTCTAACCTGCTGCAGAGTCTGGGTATACATCTACCACCCAACTCTGACCCCTCGTAAAGGACAAGAGGTAGGCTGAGAAACTGAAACACGCAGCAGCAGAGATGAGCATCTGGAGCTAAAGCTATTAGCTGAATGCCTTCATTCACATCGACAGTAGTTGTGTTGGCAAAGCACTCATGGATGTCGTAGTGGAGCTTTTATTGTAAACAAACACTGTTTTGTTTACATTAAGTGTTTCTCACCAAAACTTATTGTTTGCACTGTAAAACTGTATTATTTAGGAATGAAAAATACGTTGGGTGCATTTCCTACATCATAAAACATTAGCTTTTGGATTGGACATGCGTAGTTTGTAGTTTACAGTTAGTACTAAATATACTGTACACCAGTACAAAAAAAGGAAAGAAAGCTCATACATGACATTAATTTAAAATACACTTAAAGCTGCATTTGGTAACTTTGAGCAAAATGTGCTAAAGAGTTAGTTTTAAAAGACAGTCACTATATCCTGACAGTAGTGCATGAGACAGATCATCTGTGAAGAAATCATGTTCCTCTGCCTCCTCCTGTGCTCCTAATGGCATTTACAGTGAAATCTTGCAAATGCCTTAAAGTTACCAACAGCAGCTTTAACAGATCAAATTAACATAATGAAATTATGTACATGGTTCTACAATATATATTTTTTCCAGTGTATCGTTTCCTGTTTGGTCCATCTTAGTGTGCAAATTTTGGTATAGATATTATGGGATGTCTCCATCAATCAGGTACGATTGGGACATGTTTATCGCAGTGTTAAAAGAAATGCATTTATCTCCAGTTTTGGTTGCAGTGTAAATACAGATTTCTTTTGTTTATGTCTGTGTTGCCATGAATCTTTGTCAAGTTTTTATTCATGTTCCTTTATCCAACAAACCAAGTCTGTGACAGTCTGACAGACAGGAAAAAAGCACATTTGAGCAATAAAGCCCGAGGCAGGACGAAGCAGAACTCCTGCTACAGAATACATAACAGAAAAAGTAAAGTATGACGTACCATTTAGATCAGGTTTACAGAGGGTTTTTAATACACTCTTACACTCACATCACTTTGTGTGATGTTGGAATGTTTGTACTGTTGGTGTTTTTGGAGAGCACTTACATTTGGTTGTTAGAAACAATAAATATTTTTTGGAAATAAAGTCTCATTACAGTGTCATTTCAGTTTATACAGATTATCTTTGGTGCACCATCATCAGGTAGTTCAAATGTATTATCACATTCACATTTGTTACTTATATTTTACAATATAATACATACTCCGAGGAAGCTAATTAAATAATAATAAAAAGCATATTCTTAAATTAAAACCATTTAACTTCTAGTAATGGCTCAAAGACGTTGGTGACAGCACCATTTAATCCATTTCATTACGATCCCTTCTCATCTGACTAACCTCAGCAGTCAAATTCATTCAACTGCAGCTTCTACAAAGCTCTGGTTAAAAATTAATTCAGTCAAGGATCTGAGTTTAAATATTTTTTAACACTGTTAAGTAAAGGGCAATAAAGCGTGTTCAACAGTCTGTGTCCAGTACGAATAACCCGTTCCTCATCGCCGTCCCTTCTCATCTGAAAAAGCTGTCAGAATCATTCAAGGACAAACACGGGAGTTTAAATCTGTTCATCTTAATACTGCTAAGTTAATTATGTCACATCATATCTAACTCTCTGTCATTGTTTATCAGACAGTGATTTAAAAAAAAAAATAGCCACAATTCTCCTCAAATGTCCCCAGCTTTTCGTGGCTAAACATTACAAAAAAAGATGCTTGTTGATATTTTGCTTCAGCTCTAAAAGAAAACTTGTATTGTATGACACATGCTGCTGATTTGTACTCGTTTCAGAGTCGCTGGTTTAGAAACTGCTGCTCTCCCGTTAAGGCAACGGTCTGTCTATCACTGTTTTCAAAAAGTGCCTAATGTTCTTTACTTAACTGGAACAGAGTGATCTTTGTGATGTTTTGTTTATACTGTGTCCTGTACAGGTGCTCAATGTCTTCATTCCTTTGACATTTGCCTTGTCATCCTGGCAAATTTTTACAACAGAAGTCCTCAAAGTTCTTGCACAGTGTAAGCAACAGCAGCAGAAGCATAATATAGTAGTATAATGTTATAATGTTAGTATTTAAAGGTACAATGTGTAACATTTCAGGGGCTCTATTAGCAGAAATTGAATATACTATTCATAACTATGATTTCATTAGTGTATAATCATCTGAAATTAAAACTTGTGTTTTCGTTAGCTTAGAATGAGACCTTTATATCTACATAGGGAGCAGGTCCTCTGGCGGAGTCCGCCATGTTGCTCTACCATATTTCTACAGCAGCCCAGAACAAACAAACCAAACACTGGCTCTAGAGAGAGCCTTTTACGTTTTTATGTTACCTGAAGGCCACCATAGTTCTCCAACACGCTTGTGAAACTGTGGTAACGTGAGCAGCAGAGTGCAAAACCGTGGTACCGCCAGCCGCCGTCTGACTTCCGTTGCTCCTAAAGTAGTATTATTATGGCAAGGATGGCCTCTGAGCAAGGTGAACGGCGTTACCACGGTTTTGCTCAGTGGCTCATGTTACTGCAATCTTGGTAAGGGAAGACTGAGCAGAGGGGTACTCAGTCGGTTGCAATCTGCAACCACACCACTAGATGCCACTAAATCCTACACACTGTACCTTTTAAAGGACCAGTGTGTAACAATTAGGGGGATCTATTGGCAGAAATGGAGTATAATATTAATAAGTGTGTTTTCTTTAGTGTATAATCACCTGATAATAATCGTTGTGTTTCGTTAGCTTAGAATGAGCCGTTTATATCAACATAGGGAGCTGGTCCTCTTCAAGGAGTCTGCCATGTTGCACCGGCATGTTAACGGACAAACCAAACCCTGTTTACTTTTCCTGCTCGGGCCGGAGTCGATAACGTTACTCACTCCCGTCGCCTCTGCACTGTCTCTCTCACTCTCTTGCTTCACCATTCACTGCCAACATATACACACACACACACACACACACTCTACGCACTGACACACGGACCTACTCTACTCTTACAACAACTGGCTCTAGACAGGGCCATTTGCGTTTTCACGTCGGCCACTGTAAAACGCTCCAACACGCTTGGCACATGCAAGAGGCTTCAGTTGGTTGCAATCTCCTCACCTCAACAGCTAGATACTGCCAGATTTACAGAAGTAAAACTGTCAACTGAGTAATAAAAGAGAAGAAAAATACAGAACCTAGTCTTCATTTATACTGTCGGACCCGACTGTTAATCATTAGCTTGTTATTCGTTTACGACATGCTATCATGGTTACTAATGATGTTGCTTCTCTGTTGACATGCTGTATTTCATCTTGGTGGCTCAGCAGCACAGGTCTTGTTTAGTGATTTGTTTTTCTCCATAAAATGAAATGACGCTGTGGTCATTAATGTGGATTGAATTACAATGTTTGCATGTCTTGTTGACACAGTATAAAACAGTTGATGGTTTTTCTGTAGTCCTTAAGAGTGAAACTACAAAAGCTGGAGGAACGGCTGCACCACCTGCCTCGCCGAGTGTAGCAGTGCAGCAGCGAGCGGTGAGACACACAGAGCCGACATACCGACCAGAAAGTTCAGCACCATCCCCAGCAGGAGGATAGCGAACAGGTATCCGTGGAAGAGCAGGCTTTGCCAGTTGCTGTGACTCAGCACCTTCCAGGGACTGTCCGGGTGCAGCAGCCACAGGAGGCCGAGCACCCAGCTCTGGTTGACCAGCTGGGTGTAGTAGATGTCAAAAATGGAGGCTTGGGCATTGGGCGGGTGGCGGCACTCGGCTTCAGACACTTTAGCCAGCCAGGTCAGGGACAGACTGTGGAGGATTAAAGCCAGAGGTGCATACATGTACTCCAGAGGATCGACACCTGACAGACCCCGGGAGGCTGCAGAGAGAGAGAGAGAGAGAGAGAGAGAGAGAGAGAGAGAGAGAGAGAGAGAGAGAGAGAGAGAGAGAAGGAGGTTGATTAGAGGTCAGTTAGTTCTGAAGTGAAGAATCATCAGTTTCACCTTTTTACCTGTGATGACAAACGACGTCCCCCCCAGGATGGAAATCAGAACAGAGATGTGGATAGACGGAGGAGATGCCAGCTTCTGAGAGAAACTGAAGCCCACAGTTAGCATGGGCAGCAGAGGCAGCATGAGCGGGAAGAAGCCGACATACGAGCTGCTAGCCTTGGCCCACATGGCCAGCACCGCATGGACGCTGATGCAGATGGAGGGCACCAGCAACCTCTCACCCAGGGACCTGGAGTAATGCTTCAGAGGCACCAGATCCAGGATGTGGAGGAGGTTTAAGACTAAGAGAGAGACCAGAACCTGGAAAAGATTGTGGCAATAGAAAGAGTTACAGGATATATATATATATATATATATATATATATATAAAAAAAAAAAACACAAAGCACTAAAGACTCAAATAGAAGGTGGAAGTATTTTAGTCATACTGATTTAGTCTGCTGATTAGATGCTTAATAGACAAACTACATGCAACAACTCATGTAATAAACGTTCAGGGCAGATTACAGAGAGCTGTAAAGCATATAGTAACATCTATATTTCTTAATTAAACTGTGATTTCTCTAGATAGAGGCCCCAGATTCACCACAACTTGTATAAAACGTGTACAGCGTGTACAAAACGTCTTTTATACCAAAACTGTTGCTTTGTTTAATTTTTTCTACACTAGTTTTAAATTCCTGACTTACAAACTAGAGGTGTCCCGATATACCGGTATTGACGATAACCGTGATATTAAAAAAGGAAATATTGATATCATGTTAATCATACAAATATGATAACATCATGTAAATAATCCAGCGCCTCTTAAATCACACTTTTTTTTCAGTTATGGTTACAGACTCTTTCTCCACCTCCATACACTTGTATTTTGAGCGTAATTCATTTGCCAAAAAAAGGACATTTTTGAATTTGACTGATAGAATTATTATGATTATTTTCAAATGTTCTAAAGATATCGCAATAATATCGTTATTGTGAATTCTTGATAATTCATGATAATCGTGTAGTGAAAAGCTGTTATTGTGACAGCCTTAATGCAAACCAGTAACATGCTGATCCTGTGCCTATACTTTTGTCTATAGATTTTTGCTGAGATGATTAGTCAATTAAATTGATAGAAAATGAATGAGTGACAATTTTCAGTAATCAATTGATTATTTATGTAATTTATCCAGAAAAAGAGGTCAAACATATGCCGGCTCCAGCTTCTCTTTAACTGTAAATCGAATACCTTTAGGTTTTGTTAGACAAAACAAGCAGTTTGAAGACATCTGCACTATTACCTTACATTTTATAGACTGAATAGTTATTCAATTAATCATAAAAATAATAATCTAAGTAATTGATAATGAAAATAATTGTTGGTTGCAGCCCTAATCTAATGTCAGTGTATTTTGTGTAAATTTATACACGTATTGTATTTGTATTTGTAATTGTATTATTCTAAATGAGAAAACTGCTTTCCAAAAATTATGAATGTATTGTCTTATTTAAAATGCCCTGCCTCATAACTCATTTATGTCCTATTGTTTTGAAGCATAATGTATAATATTTCATGACCAAAAATACACACATGAATGGAGGATAAAGATCCAGGATGTGTGGATATGAAGTAGAATATACTCATCCAACTCCTGCGATTCACTGACATCATTACAAGCAGTATGCCATGTGGATGAATACAACTTTAACCTATGGACTACAAGCAGTGTTAACCTATGGACTAATGTCATTCAGTCTTTACAGCCCCTCCCAGTGGGTCCTTACTTCAGAACATGTCAATAACAGGTGTGTGGCTTTGTTGCATAAAACCACTAGTTCCTCTCGTTTACTATAGTGGGATGAGTGTAAAAACCAAGGCAGAAATCATAAAGCCTACATTTTCACTGCATTTCCCTTATATCCACACAATGAATGTATGTTTACAGTCAAGGTCAATCTGCACACTTACATGATTCATTCACAAAGCCATTTGCTAGTTTCAACCTTTGGTTGGGGTCACATTTGCATCTGAGTCCTTTGGCCAGCCATTTAGTTAAACATCTATTGGGCACGAGTGATAATCAACACTGAGCCCCTTCCACCACTAACACTACCACATGCCCTGTCCTTCAAACTAGCACACACACATACACAGCAGATACTGAGTTACAATAGGTAGCTTCATTGCACAGGAATGAAGTTAACTGAACCAATGATTAACAACAATCCAATAGAAAAATTATACATTTTTTAAAGAATTGTCAATGAATGACAAATTATTATTACTTATTATTTATTTTTAAGTTCTGCATTTTTTTACATAAAGGTATATACAGTATGTGCAAGTTGTTAGCCATCTGAGGCCCGTGATAGACCCGTTTTTGTCTTTTTTAAGGGGATAACAGGGGGTCTTTAGGGGAGATAGCAGGTCAGCAGTAGATGTCACATAGAAGTGGTGTACATCATCTGAAAGCTGGGAAACCTGAAGATTAATGTGAGATGCATCTCAGCACTGTGTCAAATTGTTCTAGACATTAATCAGAAATAAACATGAATGAATTAGTTAATTAATTAAAATAAATTGTGAAAGTGTATAAGGGTTTAGAAATTATAATGAAGTATATGATGGCCATTCCATGCTCTATTATGTCACATAGATTTGGTGCTAAATTTAACCATTTTTTACCACTCCAGAACTAATCAAAATGATCAAAAATCCCTCCAAAATACCACATTTAACACACCAAGACCTTGAGGAACACCATAGAGAAAGCCATGCTGTGATTTGGTATCAAAGACTTTTGACATTTGGAGATTTCTGCAAGAACAGCATTTTTTGGCAATTGGATGGGGAGCACTTCTGTTCTAGAAACTACTCAGAAACCCCCTTATTGTCAATCTAGCTATGAAAGCCATCCATCCTCTGAATGCCTTTACTAGGTCTCTAGTTTGTGGTTGTAAAACTGCATGTGATTATCGTAAAGTGGGCATGTCTGTAAAGGGGAGACTCGTGGGTACCCATAGAACCCATTTTCATTCACATATCTTGAGATCAGAGGTCAAGGGACTCCTTTGAATATGGCCATGCCAGTTTTTCCTTGCCAACATTTAACCTAACTTTGAAGCGTTATTTAACCTCCTTCCCAACAAAGTAACATGACATGGTTGGTATCAATAGATTGCTTTTTTCTAGTTTTCTAGTTTCATATCAAAAGCTTCAGTCTAGCTCTAGAACTGAACCTGCTACATCCTCTGAAAGATATACCCTATATACCCTGCTCTCATGACACACAATACTAATGTGTGAACTTGGCAGCAGGTGAGCCATGTACACAGGTGCTGGTGGCAAACAAAGAATGTCTCCATATTTTATTGATTAATTCAGATTAAAGTGTGAATCATTCTTAGAAACGAGGCAGCAGTCACTAACCTGGGCAAAGCAGAGAGCCACTGAATAGGGGTAGTGGTACTGAGGGATGAAGATGCCGGCCACAAAGTTTCTGAGTTTGTCAGCCAGGCCGTATATCACCACGACCACCAGGCAGAGGGTGGGAACCAGGGGCTTCAGTGCATGGTTAGACGAAAGACTCTTCATCGCTGAGGCACACCATCCCCTCCTCCACCTCCCTGAGCTGCACACAGCAACTTATTGTATGAATCATACAATTACAATGACACAGCTGAGTATAGTTTGGTGGGAATGGCATTTGTAGTTTAAATAAAACCAAGAAGCTCAAATTAAAAGTAGAACTGAATGTCTTCAAAAGAAAAATTGAAAACCAGCTTGTCCTTTAACTCATGTTTGACCCATTGTTGTCGAGCCTAATGTTTTAAATGTCGGCCACCAACTGTAGAAGGCTGCTTTGTTTAGTCTGACAGATAACTTTGAAAATGAATGGCAGGTTTGCATATTCACTGTAACAAACTTAACGCCAATATACTCTATCTATGCAAATAAAACTTGGCTATATAAATACAGCTGGCGTTCTCGTTTGCCTGGTTCCAAGAATAAGTCAAATAATATATATAGTGCATATATAAAAGCCAGGTGGATTACCTTTTACCTAAAAGACATGCTGTCATTCTGTGCAGAGGTTGCTGCTGGGATCTGTTGTGTGGAGTCAGTGTGGGAAGAAGAGAAATGCACATGAATGTAACATTACAGAGCAGTAAAGCAATCATTATGTCCTCCAAAGATCAACAGAAGAGAATATATAACATCATAACTACTGCTGTTATGTGCTGTTTACAGGTGAGCTCTAAAACTATTTGAATATACATGTTTCTTATATTCAGGACTACATTTGCACCATTGTTATTAGCAAAACCGCCCCTGACTTATTGTTGTCTTGTTCTTAGGTGTTTTAATGAGTTTTTTACTATATACTAAGGTCTATAATTCTTACTTAATGCTACTCACCCATAGTGTGTTTTTCTATTTAATATCTCTTTTTTTTTAATTCTGTTTTATTGGTGGATGCCTCTGTTTTCCAAACCAAATTTCCCATGCTGAATTAGTTAATTATGAGTCATAAAATAAATAATTAAAAAAAATTAATCACCAGGTGTACCTATATAAAAATAGCCTAGGCCTACTAAAATAATCTTATGTAGCCCAAATAACAGAATATCATTATCTAAATTCACACAAATTAAAGAGGTGTACGCGTATGATAATAGTTCGGCTTTATGTGAAATCATAGGCCATCTTATTTTTTCTATCTTCATTTATTTTGTAATTAGTATTTTATTGATTTTTTTTTTTACATGAACATTGTCACATTTTGGTCAACAAATCAATTAATAATAATAAATAATAGATTTTATATTTATTTATTTATATATTGCACTTTTCAAAACAGATGTAACAAAGTGCTTCACAAGACAATAAATCAGATAAATAAAGTTTAAAAAAATACGGTAACTGTTAAGACAACATCACAGAATATATCAATAATAAAAAAGTTGGTTAATTGTAGAACAAGGTGATAAAAACAAATATATATATATATATATAAATGTGTATAAATGAACCCACATGCAAAATAATAATAATAATAATAATAATAACAATAATAATAATATTCTGAAAAATAAAATATCTACAGAATCATAATAAAATACAAAAAGAAACACAAATCAGATGCATATTCCTACATTAATCTGCACCATGATCTAATCTAACTCACCAGCAGCCAATTAATATTCATACACATAAAGAGTGTGTATGCGAGTATTGTTTGATGATGTGTGCTTTACTTCAAGATCTACACACATTAACAATGCATTCCCAGTATAGTCTCCCACCTTCGCCACACATTTGGCTTATTTTTTATCAAATCAAGCTGAAGTCATTTTTAGAAAGTATAGGCTACAAATGATCGTAATAATAACACGTAGGCTTATTTTAGTTTAACAGCAGTTTTAAAAAGTGAAAAGAGTTTTAAATATAGTCTACATTGTGCACCTCTTTCGGATAGAAGCAGGAAAAGATGAAAAGAAAACATAGAGAAACATAAAGTTTACTCACCATTTAGAATTCCTCATAAAGTCGTGTTTAATCTTTATACTCCAACCGTTCCATCTGAGTGATTACTTCCAAAAATAACACATCATAACATTATAAATTCCCCCTTTGTAATAACAAACGCATCTCTCTCTACCATTCTGCTGAATGAGCCTCTCTGCTCGCTCTGCTGAGGACATTCACCTCTTTTGTTTTTCTCTCTGTGTCCAGATGGACTTTGGCCCTCCTCTATTTATCTTCCCATAATTGGAGAGACAATCTCGGGTGGGCCGTTAATAAAAGTCACATAGCAACAATAGCAGACGCCATCTGTGGAATCCATTAGGATCCCTGTTTGCTGACACATTTTATTACACATTATTGTGTGATAGTGTAGAAATAAAGCAGCCTCATGAGAGGGAATTTGACCTTCTTTCTTATCATGTTATGCATTTAAAACATTGATAACAGATGTGCGGGTTTATTGATGTGCTTTCTGCTTATGAGAGAGTAAAACTCAGGCTCTGTTTTCTTTGCAGCTTTGACACCTGTTTGTGACATTCCTGACACTTTCCCCCACCACCAAGCTTTATGTCCCCTATACCTTGCCTCTCACAGACCATCACAGCATCATGGAGTCCATGAGTCACATGGCTGCAGTGGTGGAAGAACTACTTGGATCTTTTACTTAAGTAAAAGTCCCAATACCACAATGTAAAAGTACTCCATTACAAGTAAAAGTCCTCAATTCAGTTGCTTAAGTAAAAGCACAGAAGTATTATAATCAAAATGTATTTAAAGTATCAAAAGTAAACGTTCTTGTTTTTCTAATTATATATTATTATATTTATATTATATTATATATTATATCAGTAGTTTAGTTCACTGGTTCCCAACCCAAATTTTTATTAATATTTTGGACTTTTCTCTCATTTTTTATTTTATAGTGAAATAGTGAAATATAGAGATTTGATCTCTTTAGGATTCAAACAGTTATTTAAATGAAACTATTTGAGGTACCAAACTAGAGCAGCCACTGGTTTAATTTTCAACAAATTGTATCTTATAAACTGATCACATATTTTTTCTAATAAATGTAGTGGAGTAAAAAATACAATATTTCCCCTCTGAAATGTAGTGGAATAGAAGCTTAAAAATGGAAATACTCAAGTAAAGTACACATATCTCTATACTTGAGTAAAAGCACTTAGTTGCTTTCCACCACTGCATGGCTGCATGAGTGAGGGTCACGAGGCTGAGAGGTCGGAGGTCTGTGCACTCTGGAGCAGCGTGGGGGCCTCTGATTGATCCAGAATACCATGGCAACAAGCCTGTAAGATGCTATCAGGCTGGACGAGCATTAAAAACACACACACTAACAACACAATGGAGGATAGTGACTGTGTACATATTACATGTAAGCACACTGATACGTGTGATGTGTGTACACTGATACGTGGAAATGATGTGTACCTACTTGTGTGTCGACTGATATGAGCGATATGTGTACACTGATATGTGTGTATATATTCTTAAATTACCTTTCACAAAGTGTAGATCAGGAGCCTGTTTCACAAAATCAGAATAAAGAAATCCAGGATAAGAGAGAAAGCGAGGCTTGACCTAGACTAGGTTGAGCTAGGTGTAATTAATTCGGATATGCGCGTTCATTGCTTTCTTCAAGAGACCACGAGGTTGATCACAGATTTACTGATGCTGGAATGGGATAAACGTGTTCCGCGTACTTTAACCCAGTGAGAAACATCCACTTATGAAAGATTATGAGGAAGTTAAGCATATCATATGTAAATACATACGTTGGAATGATCACTTACTTCTCTTTCTAATTTCCTCATTGTCTTTCTTTTTTATCTCCATATCTACTGTAGGTCCAAGTCCTGCAGGGTATTTGTTTTTTGTGATTTTAAACGTTGACTCTTTTTAAATAAATCACTTTTTTCATTGATAATTGCACCTCTGCAAACTATACAGTATTTCCTTTTTTAAGTGTGTGTGTGTCTGAGAGTTTGTCAATTCTTTAAAACACAAAACAAAGCACATTAGCACAGCAGGAATTGGGCATGGTGTGCCTTATTACTACCATTATTTATGAAGAAAGAAAGAAAGAAAGAAGGCTGGATGTATAGCGTACATGCCAGTCAAGTAGAAATACTTATTTAATCCATAATGGATACAAAGTCAGTGATGTGGTGCTCATGGAAAACATCATTTTGAACAGGACCCAGACGCTGTGCTGAAAGCCAGCCTGGTAACATAGTGAGTGTTTGTGTAGGACATTCACACTATGCACAGTTCCTGTTGTGCAGCAAACACTTGATAACACACTGATGGGATTAGAAAGAGAAGTAGTTTACAGCAGGTGAACATTTTAATGTACAATGTAAGTATACGCAGTAACACAGCGTATTAATCATTGCTATTTCTTTCTGTCCCAGCAGACAAGTGATCCAAGAATAATAAAAGGTCAAAAAGCATTGTGGCGTCCTCTCCCTGTTATTTCATGAACATACACTATGTAGTTACTGGTCCAGTGAACTTTATCAGCCATTTCTAGTCAATAAAATATTCATTAAACCTCTGACAACAATATGAACAGCAGTCTTCATAAACACAATATAACCGTAGTAATGATTATCACAGGAATGATTCTAAAAATAAAAAAATAATGATGATCACAACGTTTAAATAACTTAACTTAACTGAATGGTGGTATGTATTCAGTTAAGTACTTGTTTTTTTATTAGCTTGTATTAAATTATGGTATTTTAATGCAGGCTAATAAGGGTGTAGGATGCTGGCAGAGTCCGTAGGTGCATGTATGTCTGCGACAATACACACTCATGTTAGAATGAGGCACAGAAGAAGCAGATGGAAACAACATGTCCTCTGTGCTGGTCGGGACAAGGTCGATCCTCATCGTCTTGGCTGGTGGGTGAAGCGGGTGGTGTCGGGTGCTGGGAGTTCAGGTTCAGTGGTCCGCTGTGCTGGTGCTGCTGGGACTTCCTGGGATGATTGGTTGGTTGTCGTCCACTCTCAGCTGCCCCTAGAGGCCAAAAACACAGAGGAGTTCTTCAGCTCTCTGAAACACAAACACAAGTCATGAATACTTCTGAACTCAACTGTACAACCTTTACATTGTCATGTTGAATGTGGCCTCCAATGATGGAGCAATATTATAAACAATGGAATAATATTCAAGAATCCACACATGTTAAGTTAACTTTATGTCTTTACTGGTATTTCTGTAGTCTCAGTGAGGGGATTACCTACTTAATTCTTTCATAATATAAATATAAATTTAACAATAAAAAACATTTTGTTGTTTTCCTGAAGGACGTTGAGCAATATGTGAAACTACTTTCTAACTCACGATTAATTCTGGTAGTTAATTGTCGTTAAGTATTTTGTGTGACCTCATCTAAAGTGAGGACCATCTATGCCTTACAGCTTGATGATATGACATATTATACTATGACTAAATACGGTATACTATACTGAGAGATTTTTAGTCTTTTCATGGAATTTGTTGACAATAAAAAAATATAAAACATCGCTTGACTCATCCTCTAAGAAACCTTTCTACTATAAAAGAACATTGTGTAAAGTTGCTGTTGCAGTTATCATACAGCGGGGGCCGCTGTGACAATGATCCGCTTTGTGTCGGCCTGTCTAATCAGCTATGTAGAACTGCAGTAGTATTCTGTAATACTGTTGTACGCAGAGGAGGGACGCAGCCCAGCTCAGAAAACCACATTCACACTCTATCAACAGGTTGACATTTTAGGCTTTTACTGAATGGTCTTGATGAATTGTAATAACTTTGGTAATAAATAAACATAAAAGATCAAATTAAATTAGAAATAAAATGATGTACAAAAATCAAGAAATATAACTATAAAATAGAAAAAAAATTACAAAAATACTATAAAAATATGTACAATAAAAGATACTATTTTTTCTTCATATTTTCTTTTTTTTACACTTTTTATTTTTCAAGGTTGTTTTCTGTGACCTGAGCGGCACACTCTCACCATCTATCCCTCAGAGATCCTGGAAGAAGCTCTCTATCAGGGCTCTGCCTCCCAGCTCCCTGACTACCACATCATCAAGAATCAACACGTCACACATACCAACTGCCCTGATGCTTTCCCCAACATGCTGTGCTACCTGAGGCTGTATCTGAGTGACGATGGCCAGCAGGACCTTGTGGAGGCCCTATACCGCTGGCATCCAGGTTCATCAAGTCTTTTCTTCCACTCTATTCCATGAGGTGCTGATATTACGATACTCTGAGGCATGCAATGTGTTCAGCAGTATGCATGTGGAAAAGTATTTAAAAACAGAATGGAGGCTTTGCACATTATACCCACCTTCTCACAGATATACAGGTATACAGTCTGTGGTGTTTACATAGGTAGAGCATACCATTGAGATTTAGTTGTGTTTAGCAACTTAACAGTTTGCTTTCTCTCTCT